>JAHREE010000430.1:270565-323163 GCA_033628505.1 Tringa tobata
TTCACCTTTCACGCATCCTACATGGTCTTCATCACGGACTAAGGGTGGTGCTTGGCATTTGGCATTTGGTGGATGGGGGTGGTGGTGTGGCTGGAACATACATCTCCCGGTGACGGGAAGCTGCTGGAAAGCACCCCTTCTGTCTGCTGCTCTGTGCTCCTGTTGTCCCAGTTCAGAAGCATCCAGTAGAGATGGGATGGCTGCCTGATCCTGGTCAATGCCAGCTGCTGCTCCTGCAGTGGTCCATTTCCCGTTGGCTTTGCGATGGTTGTTAATAATGGGGTTGTTCAGGTGCTTGGGTGGCATCACTGCCACGTTGACGAGTTAAACATGCGGTTGTCAGCAATTGTGGGTAATAAGCTTGGGCTTGTTACTTCCCTTTGCTTCATTTGTTGTGTGTGACAGAAACAAAATAGTGTTCTTTTTACCTTTCTCTAAGTAGGTGCTGCCTTCACTTTGAAACTCTTTGAGGATCAGATGAGTTCTTACCTGCTTGTGAATACGGACACTAGTGGGGTCAGAAGTAATTCTATGCCTGATAAATAATGGTACTGAGATCCCTTTGAACTTGCAGTGTCCTGGGTGCCTCTGAAAACCCTACCTTGCCTTCTTTACTCTTCCTTTGCTTTTTTCATGTTATCTTTTGCACTGACCTTTTCTGTGACACTACACTGTAGTTTCAAAAATTGGTGACCTTGCAGATGTTGTGCTGCATAGGTAGGGAAGTTTTAAAAAAAAGTAACTATAACTGGAAGATATCATGGCCTGATTTAAAAAAAAAAAAAAGTGAGACATTTTGTTTTTGAAAGAAAATCCTTTAAAGTCTTTACAATATAGTGCCCTACACTGTCAGAATTTCAGTTTTGTCAAAAAAGCCTCATTCTAGTCAACTGATGGAAAATATGAGGCATCTGCTGTGGAAATTTGACTGTGAGACTGCTTACACACTGGTTGCGAGAGAGGTTGTGGAGACTCCATCCTTGGGGAGACTCAAAACTTAGCTGGATGGTGCCTGAGGACATGATACAACTGGGAAGTTGGCTCTACTTTGAGCACAGTTTGGGCCAGCTGGCCTCTGGAAGTCCTTTCCAAGCTAAACTATTATGTGAATCTATGAAATGCCTACTTTTTTTTTTTTTTTTTTTTTTTTTTGTAGTGACGTTAAGTCAACATACTGAAATTTGAAATTCAGCCAGCCTCAATACTGATCAGCATTTGCAAGCCTGGGAAGGAAATCCTGACTCTTTTGACCTAAAAGCACTCGATGCCTAAATCGATGGTAGATTTCAAGAGAAGATGAGCATCGTGGGGGTTGGCAGGTGGTGTAGAGGACTGCTGATTGAGGTGGTGGCAGCCTCGGCAGGGCTGAGCAGTAAGGAGAAGGAGGCATTAGCTGCTTCGCCTGCCCGTGCCGGGGCTGATGTGATGGCTGCATGTCCTCAGAGGTCTTGGTGGGTCTGCAGTGGTTCCTGTCCATAATCCTGCTCTTTCTTTTTGTCTTTGTCTCCTCTGATGATGATTTTCTCTTGCTGTGCCCACTAGTTCTTCACCAGTTTTAGTTGCTGGCTGCCTCCTGGTCCTGCCCGCTCCCCTTTGATACTGACAGCCAAGCATCCCCATCCATGGCTTCCTTCTTTTTCTCCAGCTTCTCCCACAGCCAACAAATCTCTATTGGAAAAAAAAAAAAAAAGAACATAATTGAACATGATGTGTTTTTACTGGATTGTAACAGCTAGCCAAGAAATAAGCTTTGGATCCTTCACCTGTGAATAACTGGTACCTTTTCATCCATAATCAGTTGGCTGCAGTTAAAGTGGGAGAAAAAGAATGACGTTTGCCTGTGTCTCTCCTAAGAGTTGGTGAAGTGTCCTACCTCTCTTGCGCTGGCATTATTCCCACAGCATGAGTTAGACTTGTCATGGGAAGCAGTTCCTGGAGATGGTCTTCTGTTGGCATGATGGTTTTCTCAGTTGTAAATCTCTTTCAAGCTGGATTAAGTAAATACTCAGGGATTGTTTTTATTTGCACAATATGTTCTTGGTTTAGGCTAAAACTTTCCCCTAGTAGGCTTTTTAAATTTCTGGCTGGTACAGCTGTGCGATGAGTGAAACTCTTTGCAGTGTGGTGGCCATGGCTTTGTAATTTTCAGTTCCTACTGAAATCGTGTGTCTTTTGCTGGGAGTTGTTTAAAAAGGCATTGCTTGTGAAACGAGGGGGGCGTTTCTGCCTTTCTCCGCTGCTTTGGTTCCGTCGTACTTGGGAATGCTGCAAAGGAGTTTTGAGCATCTCATTATAAAAGGACATAGATAAATCTGAAAGGATAGAGGGAAGGGTGACAAAAATGATGTATGGCTTGTAGAAAAGGAGACTAAGGGTGGATATAACAGTCTATAAATATTTGAGAGGTAATAATATGGAGGAGGGGGAGGGATTATTTACAGTGCTTGAGACAGCATAACAAGGAGCAACGGCTTGAAACTAAAAAAGACAAAATTAAATTAGACAGTAGACACTTTTTCTCCTAACTAGAAGTGCAATTAGCAACGGAGTGACCTGCATAAGGACAAGGGGGTAAGTGAAGCATAATCAGGAGAGGTGTTTAAGAGTGTGTTAGATTACGATCTCAAGTGATTAATATGGGGGTAAACTCTGATCAATGTGCAGGTTAAACTAGATGACGGAAATCTCCTGCAACTTTGTCATCTCTTGTATGATTCATTGCCTCTGGACATTGTTTGGCTGTGTTAAATAAATCATAATGTTACAGGGTTCTGCATCCCTGATTAGATGTTTCCAGTTAATTCTCCAGTTCTGGAGCCTGCAGCTTGCAAAGCTTGCACTTTCCCTGCTCCTCCTTTCAAGCAATAGTCATTCGTTGTCTTTGCAGCTCTGTGTGTGTGTGTGTGTCTGAAACAGGTAGAACTACTAGTGGCAATGTTCAGAGTTAAGACTCTAAATGAAGAATTTTTCCTTTCAGGCTTTTGATTCTGTCTGAAGCTTCGGTCGAAGTGTAAAAATAAATACTAGCGTAAAAAGATTTGGAAAACCTCAGAGAAGATTGCTTTTCTTTTTGTGTGCCAGTGGGACTGCGGGTCCAGGGCTGTCTTCACCAGGGGCAGGGGCTGGGGAGCTCTTTCTGCAGCCTGTTGGAGAAGCAGGGGTGCCGTGGGCCCGGCCGTGACCTACCCAGCCCTGCTCACCTGGGGAGAGAAGGGCTGCTCAGACCCAGGGCTTCTGCGACTGCCTTTTGGTCAGAGGGGTGGAGGTGAGAACCCACAAGCAGCTCAGCAGGTATTCCCGTCCTTCTTTCACGTTTCAGAAGAGCTTTTTTCCCCCCGAAGAACTGGGAGTAGATTTTTGCATTTTCCAAAATCTCTCGCCCTGGGGCTTTCTCTGTTTGCAGCATCTTTCTCTCCGACTTCTCCCACACCAGGTGAGGTTTCCAGACGTAGAGCTACCAGTTGGAGCAAGGTTCCTGCTGAACGATGGCTGCACAGGTTTTACTGAGTGTTTTGTCCTATCACCCAGTTTCTGGGGGTTTCTCTTCCCACCGAAGGCCGGAGGGGCTGGTGGGCAGCCCCTGTTGTTCTTTGTGCCTCGGAAGCGCTTTCTCCCTCACGCTGGCATTTGCATACATGCATTCACATTTAAAGAGTTATCAGTGCTGGCTTGTGCTTTCCATTTGTCATTATGAACACTGAGATAAGGAATGGGGCAGGAGCAGAAGATGTACTAGGAATTTTCTATCCGTGGGCACATTATTACACTATCTGCAGCTAATCTCTTGTTCCTTTCTATGTCCTTGAAACAGTTATTATGACTTATCTGAATGTGTGGGTCTTTCTTTTTGTTTTCAGAAAAGATGTAAGTGGGGAGTGAAGGAGTACTGCACGCTTCCTTAACTGAACACTGGCATCTCTTCTTGCTTTTCCTTTTTTTTTTTTTCTATGCTTTCTTATACCTCAAAGACTGCTTTCGTTTGCTTTATTTATCAACTAACTTCCTAACTCAGCCTGTTGGCTGATTTTTCATTTTCAGTAGATTTGTCACTTAATGACATGGGGAATAAAATGCAGTTTTGAAGGTTCCTTTGTAGGAACACTCTTTCATATGCTGCTTCTAATTCCTTGTTGGTTTTGTTTTTTTCCTGAACTTTGTTAAATTTTCTTCTGAGTTTGAGTACCTGCTGGTCTTAATCAGAGTTGTGAATAGCTCACTTATGTAAGTACAAGCATCGTTCATGCACTTATGCCCTGTGTTTTCTTGAAGAGCTTGTGGAGAGTATGTTAAGCAGTGAGCTTCTCTTCCTTTGCAATGACGTTGGATGCCTAATTATTTTATGACTATTTTTTTCTCCAGTTCCTGTCTCTAGTCTCTGTTCATACTACGTGTATGGCTTACAGCATAGGCCACCATCTGCTGACTTGGATGCCTGTAGTGGGCACACCTGAACCTGATGCGAGCCACTGTAGTACCAGTCACTATGCATTTCTGTCTATCAGTTGTGCATGAACAGGATTCATTATTGATCAATTTGCATTTGCATGGAAACAGATTTTATGAGTCCAAATGTTGTTGCATCCATGCAACACTGGCAATCGTGTACAAAAGTGATGCACATGGGTGTGATTTTGGCTCACTTGCCCAGGCGCAGTGGGTGTCCACAGTGGTTCTTTACCACTCCTGATGGTAGTTTTTCCATCACGTATTAGGTAGAGAGAGTGAAAAAGCCCTCCTGTTATTTCTGGTTGGTCTTTTTTAGAAACCTTTTGGGTTTCTGTCATCATATGGCTTATAACCAAGCACGAACTCCAGCTAATTCCAACCATCGCCCTACTCCCTTTATTATTTTTAGTGTGAGCCATAATGATTTTATCCCAGTCATATTTCCTCCAAGGTCTCCTATCTCAGACACTTGTAAAGCCTTCCCTCCCTTCTAATGTTCTCTTTGATCTGTTGTTAATGACTTAAATCCCTTTACATTTAATCCACACCAAGTTTCTTTCTCCTCCTCTCAATTTGCTTCTTTGCGCCTGCAGGTGTCTGGGCTGTTTTCCATCACTGTCTAGAAATCTGGTTTTCTTCCCTAATTTCCTTTCTCCCTTAAATTTCTTATTCTGTTTTTTTTTTAAGTTGTGTTGATTTTAGTTTTGCTCCCATTACACACATTAGTAGCATGTTAGATATCTGAATGCAGTTAGTTAAATGTTTGTAAATTTCTTTCTGAAATCAGGTATCTTAAGGTGAATAATGATACATATACATATATATGCGCACATAGTAGTCATTCTCCCAGCTGTTATACTGAAAATTGACAATGGCACTTGTTTCTCATGCTCCTTGTTTTCTGAAGCACTAATTTTATTGGTCCTGATCCGATCAGCTGTCATGCACGATAATAATTTTAAATGTATAAATAATCCTGCTGTCTCAGTTCAGTGTGAACAAATATATGCTGGAGCATTAAAATAGATGCCTAGCATCTTCACAGATTCAAAGCCATGTTCAAATATTTTGAGTGCTTTTTCTTTACTAAAGCCATTCTTTTTTTTCTGATAAATTTTTTAATGCGGTCACTGTAACTATATTATAAAGATCAAAACTACAAGTAAGGAAGGAACAAGGATTGCCCCCAAGCTCACATAATGAGATCAACTATTGTGCTCTAGTCAGTGGCAGAAAATGTTGAAAGTGGAATTTGCTGCTGTAGACATCTTATTGAGGGCCTGAAGCTTGCATTAAGTGTGGAAATAAAAATTATTTTCTGTATGCTTTATTTCTTCAGCTGTATTAGGAGGATTTTTAAGTTGCATGCTAAATGTTTGCAGCAGATCATTTTTATTAAGTGTACGCTAAATGTGAACAAAATGTGCCCTCTCTGGTTCTACTGAAACCAGTGGTGGTATTTCAGCTCCTCTTAGCTGGGGCTGGACTGGGGCTGTGTGTAATGACTGGGAAACTTACTGTGCCAAGCTGCAGTCTTTTGCCTGGGATTTTTCCCTCCTTGTTTTTTTCAGTTGTATTGAGGAGCACACAGGCAGAGTTAACAGTCATTTGACCCGTTATTGGATAATAATTTTGTGTGTGGAAGAGAGGAAGAAATGCTCAATATTTTTTTTCTGATTTTTGCTTTGAAGAAAGGCAGATGATATTGCTGTATATGGAGATGGTGGCATTCTGCTTTTGTTCCCAGCAGTAACTGAAATCAGCAGGATGGGATTACTTGCATGCAGTATTTAAAAAAAAAACCGCCCCAAACAATAGAAAACTTGGCTGAGGATCTCTCTGGTCCATTAGTGCTGATTTCCAGTAAGTCTTCTAACACTGAGGAAATTCCTAAGGCCTGGAAGAAAGATGGTGTTATGCCAGCGTTTAAGAAAAGCGAGCGTGGTGGGATGAGAGGCTACAAATCAGTCAGCATGACATCAGTTTTTGTGAAAACAGCCAAACAGTCCACAGCAGACTGCAATGTGCGGGAGGGGGAGAAATGCAACTGTTAGAGGATGCTCATGCAATATGAATTAACAGGAGTTTATGAGTAAAAGATTCTGTCCAATTGGTAAACTTCTATTGTTACAAAATTGTTTGAAGTGACATATTGAGGCAGTCAAATTCTGCAAAATTCTGCATTTAATTTTTGTATCCCCTGACATCTTGATTAGGAAACTGGATTGACAGAAAATCAGTATTATATGTTTTACGTGGTTTTAAGAAGGGTCCTATCAGTCTGAAAATGTAGGTCTGAGTAGGGAATCTAATGCAGTGGAGATCCTGGCAAAGTCTGACGGGGACCTGCTCTTGGCTGTAGGCTGTGTGGTCTTCCCATTGGTATCTTGGAAGCAAGCCTGGATTTGCCACAAGTTGTCTTGGTAGGTTGTGGAAAGGTGCATGGACTGGGAGGCAGTGGAGAAGACAGAAGCACACTGCAGGAGGGCTTGGCTAGATGGTCGGTCATGTGCAAGCGAGAGCCACTTAAACCCAAACCAGAATGGAGAATTCTGTCCCTGAGAAACACTGTCACTGCAGAGAAGCTGGTGGCCGTGATGGGACTGTGCTGAATGTTAGTGGTTCCTGGTGGAAAAGGACTGGTACAAGCCCTTTCAGACAGACCTGTGATGATGGGAAGGAGGCTTGGTGTCTTCTGTGCCTGGAGCTGGTGAGGTGCCTGTGGGGCTAGTGGGACTCCCTCCCTGGTGTCGTCGTGTGTACAGGAAGGTGGGCTCTCAAAGGATATTGTAAGGGATGCCATTGGTGGTTATTAAGTAATCATACCACACCGGGCTCAGGAACATCACTGAGCCAACAATGATGGGAGGCTGGGAGAGGTGGCAAGGGAGGTACCATATTTGTTTGCCCCGATCATACTGTTCACTAGGCTTCTCGTTATGGTTGGTGGTGGGGATAAAGCCGTGGTCTGAACCAGCACAGCTGGGCTTGAACTTGGAAGGGCTCAGGCAGGAGACATAGAAATGATTAAAAGATCAGAAAACATACCCTGAGGTGAGAGATGACAGTGTATTTTGCCCTTTAGTGACTCCCTTGTCTAAGATTTAATTAATACCCCATCTGATTGTTCCGAATCGCTTGTGCCTTTGCCAGACTAGACCAGCTCAAGTTGAAGTTTTCAGTGCCATTTCATGGGATGGGTTGTGATGTCATGAACAGAAACATCATGTGGATGCAGAATCCCTTGAAAAGCTTGTGTGTTGGGTGCGTCCACCACAGGGCTCAAGCAAGACAGTAACGAACAGCCTCAATTCTAGGATCTCCCTGATTTTCTTGAAATGTGCTTAACTTTCTGTCCTAGAGTTCCTCTTTCTGGCAAATGTCATTCTCGGTAAGATGTGCTGTCCCACTTAGGACTGGTTTAGCCCTTCATCGGTGGAACTGGAACAGCTTATTCCACTTCACTCAAGTGGCAGCTCCAGCATTACTCCTAGAGGGAATTTAAAAGTAATACCCATTCCTTCAGGGTGAAAATGAGTATTGTTCTGGGAGTTGAGTAAACCTTGAGAAGCAGGAGAGTGCAGCCGTTGACGTCTTTGTGGATGAAGCCATCTCCTGCCCCCAGAAGATGCCGGCCCTGCTGCCGTGATGCCCGATAACTCCGGCTGAACCCGTGGTCCAGCTGCTTCGTCCGGTGAGGGGTGTTACAGGACACCCCGACTCTGCCCTAGCTGTCAGAGAGCTGCTGCAGGAGAGGTGCCATGACTGGTTGTTTTGTTTTGGGGTGGTGGGAGGAGGTGAGAAGCCTGGTGGGAGTTGGCAGGTGATAAGAGGCCTGCCAAGGCATAGCCCTGATAAGGAGGTGGGGTATATCAGTCCCTCCGCGCTTCAGCTCCGGGGAAGAGGCCAAGAGCCTGCAAGAGGCTCAGAGTTGTTGGACCGTGCTTTTTTTTTTTATTTTTAATTTTTTTCTTCTTCTTTTGTTTTTTGAATGTGTATTTCTGCTTTGAGAAGAAAGGCTGAGCAGCTGTGTTCCCAGGGTACAGTTGGAGAGGTACCTCATGAGCTGCGGTGGAAATGGGCTGTTTTGGCTATGATTTATTCTCTTTAGCCTGGAGACACAGCTGCTTTTAGCCCGTGTGTCTGATATAGCTGATAACAGAGATTTTTCAGCCTCTCCCTCTAATAGATGCTAGTGGTAGCACAGCTGGGCGTCCAGGGCTGTTTGGGCAGGGGATCTCAAGGAAGGAGGAAAACGAAACGCTGGATTTGGCGTTTGAGCTCAAGATGGGCTTGTGGTGGTGTTGGCAGTTGGGGAAGGGAGGAAGGAAAAAACATGCTTTTCTCGAAAGCTTTCTTGTCAAAAAAATTGGGAGGACTGCAGAGGTGGTAAATGACAGTAGGACAACCCCATATGTCTCAGAAACTGAGCTCCAGGACAGGGGTATGACCACAAGCTACCCTGCTGCTCTTTGCCTGTGTGTGCTGGCTCATTTCAAACAGAGACTCTCTTCCTCGTATCCCTGTTAAAAGGTCTCCATCTGCCCAGTCTTGGAGAGCAACCACAAAGCGGTGGGCCAGAGGTCTGGAAACTCTGGAGAAACTGCCGAGAAGGGTTTTATCTTCACAGCAGTGGGTCGGGTAGCCATCTCTCAGGGCCTGAGTTCAGGGATGCTTTCAGGAGTCCAGGGTCCCTGTTTTTTTCACTCTGCTTCTAGGGAGAAGGCTCTCACTGGCAGATTTGAAAGGCCAGTTCTGCATACCTTGTGCTACAGTGGTTTATAATGTGTTCTGTTGGTCCAAAGTGAGTGCCTGATCCTTGATGTTTTCTTTTATTTGTCATGGTGGCAGAAAAGTATCTCAGTTTTTCTTGTATTTGGGAAGTTTATTTAATCACACAGTTCAAAAGCATCAAAATTTTATTTTTTTTTTTACTCAGATTTTCTAAATGATAATTTGGTAAATATCTCTTTTCAGAAAGGGATGTGGGTTGAGAATTTTATACATACAAGCACCTGAAAGAGAGGTTTTAAGATAAAGCACCCTCTGGAGTATATAAGTAAAAAGAGAACTAAGGGGAGAACAAAAATCAGGATGGAGGGAGCCAGCTCGCTTGTTTTGTTGCGAGCCCTGCTTCTTTGTAGGGTCCAGTTCCAGTGTCCACGTGAAGAAGAGGGATGTCAGTGCATGGACCCACAGTGTGGTGAGACTGCTAGCCGAAGCAAATGGTGCTGGGACCCAAGTCAGTGTCTGCTCCTTCACTAGGAGCTTTGAGAGCAGCGGAGACACAAAACCTTGTCCTTTGTGCACTCACACCAATGTCCATAAAGGACAATCCCTGTGAACCTCATATTGGACCAAATTTGTCTCTTAAGAACCCGGACTGCATTGACAGAAGCTGTAAATCACGGAGGGCGTGTGGTGTTTAAAGCCCTGTCTCTGCTTACCGAGGGAGCAGTAAATGAGCTTCTGCGTGAAAGGGTAGGGCTGAGCAGAGTTACACAAGTGTGAAAAGAAGCCAAAATGGTAGAATCAGATTCTGGGAAAGGGAGGGAGAAAGAGGAAAGGTGGGAGCAGCTGGGACTTTCTCCAGAGCCTGGTGTTCGGGCTTCGCTGTATGTTGCTGTTGTGTTCCTCAGATTCCCATTGAGACACTCCAGCCTCTTCTAGTTGCCTTCCTTCTCTTACCAAAAAGGTTTCCTTTCCCCTTCTCATTTTAGGTAAAGCAGGGAGCGGGAATAGGGGAGGTGTTAGCATGTAATATTTTGTATGGTATCACTATGCAGGGTACAAATAATAAATCACACGCTACATGCTTAGACAATTTACTGCTGGCTTTTGTATGTGCTGTGACAAGTGCTCAAAAGGTCAAAAAAGCTTCCTTAACAAATTTGATAAGATAATGCAGTGAGCTGTAACAGCATAAAGTCCTGGGGGCCATAGACCAGAATAGAAGAAATAATTATGCATGGTAATGGGTAATTACAGATAATGGCCTTTTTTGGGGGTGGCAGAAAATACACAGCCCCACAGCCTTGCCTGGAATGAACATTGCCTAGCACATTAACTTTATAGCAAGCTAAAAGTTCAACGCTGGAACCGAAGATAATCTGCAACTTCTAATGGGAAGAGAACAGAAATATTCCTCTCAAAGGCAGAGCGAGCGTGCAGGTTTTGTTCCTCGGGAGGCAGAGTGTCTCAGCAGAAAGTAAGTAATAGTGCCAGCTTTCTTTGACATCTGAAATAGCTCTGTCATGATTGTCTGGTGGGAGAAACATATTGTTCCAGCATTCCTGATTATGATGTTAGGGAGTGATTTCACACTGGCCTCATTCAAGGCTACTGTCCGACCTCAAAGCCAGCTATGAATTGGACTAACGCGTTGCGAGACTTAATATTGCCAGACCAGTTAATGGGAGTGTACTGATGCCTTATACACTGAGCAAGGGGAGATCGTCAGGTGCAGATCCCAGACTCTTTTGAGGTCTGAAGGCAAGTGTTCCCTGGCTGAATAATTAATTCTTGACGTTTTAATGGCTTAGCTGTCTCCTGCTGCAGAGGTTGACTTGCAGGAAGATGCTAGCACTGCAGTGATGAAAACAGTCACTCTGAATTGAAGACTACAGGAGATGTACCTGTTCAGCTACCAAAAGCTGGACTTTGCTCACCGGGCAATGGATGTGCCTTCTTGCTCCTTGAGTAAATGAGTTACTTGAGTAGTCACAGTTCTGCATTTTCAGCAGCACGTCTGTGTATGCGTAGAGTGTCTGTAGGGCACAGAAGAAATAAAAACTGCTAGCCATAGGTGTTTGTAATAACTCATGTCCATAAATGCAGGCGGTGATATTCTCTTAATTGCCACACCACATATACGGAATCCCTTTCCTGAAATATACAATCAGATGGAGACTAATCAGCTGTTATGGCCACATGAGTAAATTGAACTGTGCCACTGCATGCTCCCAGACATTGAAACGTGACTCCCACTGCTATCCTGATTTTGGAAGCAGTTCCTGGTGTGCATCTGTCCCAAGGTGACTAATATTGTCCCCCAGATTCCCAAGTGTAACCATTCCCAGTAGGCAATTTGGTGCTACCACCCTGTTGTAGATGCTGAGAAAGTCTAATAGAATGAACTCTTGTACCATTTGGCCTCAGCATCAGAGGCTCACCCAGGCATGTTTAAATTACTACTTTGGTGTATAATAAGATGTGTAACTGGCCCTTACCGGTACCATTATGAATAGGAAATACTCCGTGCTTATATACAGAATGAGTGAATGTTACAGGCAGAACTTCAGTGCTTCCATTTTTTAGTGTGCATGCTTAAAACATGTTTGTATCTGTGAGATAAGAGATGATGGTAGAAATTCTTGCAAATCCCCTGACATGTCTTCTCTTTCTCCTGCCAAAAAAGTAAGAAGGGGGAGAATCTATGTCCTGGCTTCTACATGTATTTTGCCACGCATATCCACAATTCATGTAAATCGCCGTAGCTTTATTGAAGTAAATGTTCTGAGACTGGTTTACATTAGCTGAGGACTAGACCACCGTTTTTCACCATGCTCTGCTAAGCGAAGGCAGGAGCCCCTCGTAGGTTACTGAATGTATAAGGACCCACATGTGTAACTGACCCCGAGAACTCACTTTCCTTAAAAGAAAATCCCAGCCGTCCTGAAATGAATTACTGGTTAACTACTATTAATATGCCATAGAGCTGGAGAGTCGTCTACAACACTGCAAGATCAATAACAGTATTTATCGTGCATCATATTGATCTTCTATGAAAGAGTGGGCTATATTTCACACCGTGTACACAGTGCAAAAAAAGTAGCATCGGTTCTCTACAGACATAGAAAAGAGCTGGGAGATCCAAGGGCACGGCTGCATGAAGGGATACTGTTGAGCACTGCTCGCACACGGAGAGCCTCTGGCAGCCCTACCTTGTAGATCTGGTGTTCCAAAAACCGAGAGTTGCAACCAGTTGTTTTTCGGTTTGCTTTTCCAATTTCTGTTCCTTCTTGCCCAGATTTTTAATCGCGTCCTCTTTGCAACTTGCAAAATGTTAAAATTTGTGGCTGGCAGCGGGGGAAGGACCCAGGAGCCCTTCCCAGTGTTTCCGTGCAGAGGGTGAAGACAGCCAAGGTGTGAGCCCAGCTCCTGCAGCAGCCCTCCTGTTTCAAAGGGCAGGTGGAGGGGCAGAGTGGGAGTCTGACTGTGCAGCAGCAGTTGCCTTGTTGAGAGCTTAATTCCTCTCAAAAATTACTCCCCTTAGAGCAATGAACCTCAGGGCTGCCCCTTATGTGCAGGTGTTGTAATGCGGCAAGCTCTGAGGCAGGGGAGGACCCTCTCCTTGCCAGCAGAGCCATTCAGCTGTGTTGAATTACATTTGGAAAAAAAAAAAACAAAAACACCACAAACCTAAACAGCTGAAAGCTGCTTTCTTAACCTTGGTGTCCTCTCCTTCCTGGTGGAAAATGCAGCCGTGGGCTGACAGCCTCCCTTCAGAAGGATGCCTTGCTTGTTGGCTGTCCAGAGGAAAGGCATTGGGAAGGTTCAGCTGTAGGTAGGAGTCAGGAATTACAGGTACAGGCCACAGATCAACGAGAGGAACCCCAGTTAGTTAAAAGTTTAGTTACAGCCATTGTTCCAATAGATCTGCCCTGTTCTGCAAACGGTGGCCATGCCTGAGGATTCTGCAGCCCAGAAGCAGTGTGCTTGCTCGCCAGCTAGCTAGCAGACTTCAGCTGGAGACAACCAGCATGGGTAGGGCAAAACCATGAAATCTTCTTTCAGCAGATTTCCAAGTGCCTTGCTTTATCCCAAGGACAGTATAGCAGAGTTCTTTGGCCTTTAATTCTGCTCCCCTGGGTACTTAGCACTTCTTTGAAGGTACCGTCATGTAGGTGCTGGCTGGTCTGACCTGCTTCTCTTCCTGAGCTTTCATTGCTCAGAAAAGAAGTCAAGACTCTCAGGGCTTTCTCCATTATATAGCAAAATTCTTTCCCTGTAATGTATTTACAGTTGTGTATGCTCTATACATGTTGATATATATGTATGGTGTACGCATTAGTAGCAGTAGATGATGTGATTCAGCCAGGCTGGGTGGGGTAAGAGCGTAGAGCTGGACTGCAGACCTGCCCTTGACCTGTTGCATGCTGGAGTTGCTGAAGACCTACCAGAACCCAGCTCTCCAGAGGCATCCTTCCCTTAGGCTGGCTGGTTCAAGTCTGTGAGGAGTTTAGAATAACCCCTGGGGTGCTTTGGCCTGGTCTGACCTGGCGTCTGCCCACAGTCCGGATGGCATGAGGTTTGTATGAGATATTTCCCTTCTCCCAGGGAAAGCACCAAATCTTTGGTGTATGTCAGTCCCTTCACTTGAACTTCCCCCTTTCCTGTGACTCCCGTTTTTTCTGCTAAACTGCTGTGGCACATCCCTGTCCTGTGGCCAGAGCTCAGAAGGGGGGTTGTGTGCCAAAGATGTTATCAGGACCGTGGATTCCATAATTCTGCATTTGTAAGAGAAAAATGCCTTAGGCTGCTGATGCTTGGGGATTTATGTGCATGGGTGGCTGAATGAGCAGGTGACCAGCTCTATAAACTCAATATTGAGTCCTGAGAGGGCAGCTGGTAGTACTGTAGAGGCTACTGGAGAACGGAAGGACAGGAGGAGGAAAGCAGAGGTCCATTCTGGTGCATTCGTAACAGCCCTGAATGCTGAACTGCTGGTGGCTGTTGTGCAGGTAGATAAAGGAAAAATGGATGGCAGCAAGTCAACCCTCTTGCACCTCTGCTGGGTGGCAAATGATGGTAACCCTAACCACAGATAGGAGGTACACAGAGAAAAGAAGGGGAAAAAAGCATTGTTTTTTTCTCTTAATGCAGCAGAAGGCTACCGGTGCTGCTCTTTTCTTCAGGAAGGACTGAACATCACGGACTGGTCTGAGCTTGCGGATAGCTATGGGCAGGTCTCTGTTCTAGCCTAGCCCATCTTGTCCCATGTTCAGAAGCGTAGGGCATGAGACCTTTCCAAAAGTTGCAGCAAGGCCTGCTGCTTTCTCCCTCTCTTCCTTTTCAGCTGCTGACACCTCTGGGTGGCTCACCTTTTGTGTGTCAGTGTAGAGAGGCCCCATCTTCCTGGTGCTAGTATCCTCAGCAGAAACTATTATCTCTTCTTAAAATGCACTGCAAGTGGAATCACAGAATTACACAATCATCATGGGTGGAAGGGACCTCTGAGATCATTGAGTCCAACCCCCCCCCCAGAAAACCAACAAACAAACAAAAAAACCCGACCAAACCAACACCACACACAACACCCCACCACATCACACCCACCCACAAACCAATAATCTTGGGCACTAGAGCATGCCCTGAAGAGCCATGTCTACATGTTTCTTAAATACACCAGGGATGGTGACTCCACCACCTCCCTGGGCAGACTGTTCCAGTGCCTGACCACTCTCTCAGTAAAGTAATTCTTCCTGATATCTAACTTAAACCTCCCCTGCCGCAACTTTAGACCATTTCCTCTGGTCCTGTCATTGGTCCACCAACACCCCCAGAGTTGACACTGCAGAGGTTTCAGAAGAAATTGCACATCTGTGCAGCGTAGCGTGGCCCTCCCAGAAGTTCTGCGGCCAGCTGCCTTGTGTATCTCTGCCTCACGTGAAATCTGTGTCCCAGCAGGGAATGTGTTAGGGGATTTTACTTTTGCCTTCTGTCTTACAGCATGAAAAGCAGAGTGGTTGGACCTCAGCTTTATTTGGGAGCTAAGTTTGGGGAGGGGAGTTAGGCTTCTGCTGTGATTTATCAGAATTGTTGGTTTCTCAGTGCCAGTGGTCTAAGTTCTTATTTTATCAAAGACAAGGACTAAAGGACTTGAAGAGAGTCCTGCCCAGAAGCAGTAGCAATAATACATTTCATAAAAACATGAAATTGCAGAAACTGTGAAGGGTCTTCTGTGGCGTTGCAGACTCCTCTCTGCAAATTGGAGAGGTACTCCCAATGAAAAAGGCTGGCTGGCTTGATTTTTGCTCACATAGGGCTGAGAGGCAGAAAAATCAGATGCAGGAGGCCTAAAACACTGTTTGTTAATACATGGGTACACTTCACTGATGTCAACAAAATGTCAGCAAGAGCTGAATGGGGGCACTGTATAATTTAGTGACTTAGAAGGAGACTGTCTAGGATTGCAGAGAACTTTCCTTACAGCTGAAGTGAAACAGAATTGCATTGTAAATGGCTGTAGTTGGTAAAACTGATCAATGGATCTAGTGTGCAGCTAATACATAGTACAGTGGAAATTTTTACCGTGACTCTGAGAGGCTGGTAAATTGCCACCATATGCATTTTGCAGGTGAGTAACCAAGGTGCAGATGTACCAAGAGAAAGATGCAAAACGAACTAGGCAATGCCTGCCTGACCCCTCTCTTAGGACTGATATTTCGTACGTGCGTATTGTCCATGATGTTTCATCTCCGTACAGATAGCCCTTGAGAGCTCATCAGTGTGCTTTCAGCCACATCCTTTTCTCTTCCACGGTGGAGCTGGACAACGTCATGGGAAGAGCAGGAGCTCCTTGTGGAAGGGATCATTGTGCTGTGATCTTAAGAAGGCAGACCTTTGTGGAGACAGCCTGGTGGGAGTGCAGCCGGCTGGGCTCTGGTCTGGAGACACTCCAGGGTGCGGGCAGCAAGTCACAAGCAGTCCCCTCCTTCTCCTCCTCCTCTGCCAGCAGTGTGGGAGCTTGTTCTGCTCCGTGGTTATTTTTGGTAAACAGGAGCTAAGTTTGGGTATGGAGGCTGGGCAAGGGTTGGGGGAGGGCCTTGCTGCTCAGAGGTAGCCTGTGGGTTTCTGAGACACCTTGGCCGATTGTGCGGTGCTTTCCCTGTTGCAGCTTCTCTTGGCCGTGGGCCTGTTAGCCCTTTCTAGAGGCATATTCACAAAGTGTGCTCTCACCTGCAGGACACTGGCTGGAGAGGGTTCATCCTTTAACTACAGCCTTTCTGCTTCCAGGGAGTTAAAGGAGACTGTTGTAATTTAAAAATAGTGGGGGACTGCGTCCTTAGCTGGTGTAAATCACCATTGGGTCAGCTGATGCTGCTTGAAGACTCAGAGCATTGTCTTAACCTGCCGTTGGTTTTGACTCCTGTTTTGCAGTTTGTGGCGTGTGTAGGTGGTAGTCTCAGGCGTTGAGTGGACGTCAGTCCACTTGAGTTTCCACCAAACATCCAGCTGTCTTTCCCTTCCAGTTCCCACCTCTTCCTATTTACTACTCTGTCCAGCCTTCAGAAGAAGTAGTAGCTCATCAGAAGGTAAGAGGTAATGGTCTTCATGGAGCCTCCTATTTCATAATGGCTTGTTTTTTTCTTTTCCAGAGGGACGCATGCTCCTTCAGGACATCCCTTCCATCCCCAGCAGAGGGCACTTGGAGAGCACGTCTGATTTGGTTGTGGACTCCACCTACTACAGCAGTTTTTACCAGCCGTCCCTGTATCCTTACTATAACAACCTGTACAACTACTCCCAGTACCAGATGGCAGTGGCCAGCGAGGCCTCCTCAAGTGAGACGGGGGGTACGGTTGTAGGGTCGGCCATGAAAAACAGCCTTCGAAGCCTCCCAGGAGCATACATGCCAAGCCAGTCGGGAAAGCAGTGGCAGGTATGACGTTATGGAGGTGTCACATGGAATTATGTTATGTTACAATAATAAGCTGTTTCTTGGGCCTGATTCAGACCTCCTGTTTGCTGGTTTTATGGCAGTGCAAAACCAGAACCAGATTCCAGAGTGGGATTAGGACCCACGGTAGGAAGGTTAGCCAAAGTGGGTGGTTATCATGCAGCACGTGGAAAGCAATGATACAGGTATAGGTAGGTTGCCACAAGCGCAGATAAAGAGCACCCTCTTGATTTTTAAATTCTGATTTATGTCAAAGTAGATTATGTGCTGTTTTCCAGAAAAAGAGTCCAACTGACTCTTACCAGACGTAGTATCCTGGGAGCTTTGGGTATCATTTCTGAGAGGCTTTGCTTTTCAGGAACGTGTTCTTTTCTCTTCCATCTTTCACATCCAAGGCACTGACGTGCCCCAGGAGACTGTGGTGTTGCACCAGAGGGTTGATGGCAGTCAGTCACACGGTGTCCTGCTAATGGTGCATTCTGGCAGCGTCAGCTCCAGGGCTTGTGAATGCAACTTGGGTAGCTCAAGATCCAGGCAGTGCCTGTGAGGTTCACACCAGAGCTCTGTGTACTTGATTAGTTAGGGTGTAAAGCCAGCTGAGCCCTCTCACTTTAGGACTTGATAATTATACCTTCCAACTCAGTACCAGTCGGTGACTGGCAAATGGGGAAATCTGCCAAGGCAGGGGATTCATGGCAAAGTGAGTGGAGCTATTTCAGTGCCCCTGAGGATGTTTGGCCTTGGGCTGCAGTGATGCTTTTCTGTCTGAGACTGAACTCGGGAGGCTGCACCCTCTGCGTACACCTGTGTCCCTTGTAGGAGGGCAGAAGAGGGCAGACCTCTTCTGTAGAGCATCAGGAGATTCACAAAAGATTGTGAAATCACTCAACAACAAAAGATTAAATGTCCACCAAAACTTCCTTTCTGAAGGGAACAGGTGAGATGTCCCCTTTGCTGACAAGAATTTCTCTCACAGTTCTGGTACAGGGACCAGCTCTGAAAGGGCATTTTAACTTCTGGTACCAAGGAGCTGGAACTAAGATCAGGGTGATTACAATTACAGTAGCAGTCCACATCCCCTTCGCTGAGGCTTTCCTGTCATTAGACACTTTTTTTGATGGAAAGGTCTTCCTGAAAATGTGGGGGCTTCCTGGGGCAACAGCTGGCAAGTCCATGAATTTTAAGATTATGGCTTTACAGCAGTGGGCATTTAGTACTATTCCACGTCCCTTTGTCACCATGAGTACAGCTGTATGGGAAAGAGCTGTCTCCCTTCCCTCTGCTATGTGAGCCCACACCGCAAGAGCTTTCACCACAGTCACCTTCAATGGGGGTACACCTTTTCAGTTACATTAGTTGACAACATCCTCTCTAGCTGCTGGACTTGGTCACCAGACCAGGAGGAGAATTAGTCAAGGCAAGCTGGGGATAGGATTTTGTGAATGGTTAACAAGGTGAGGTGCCCGTGCTTTTTTTAGCTTTTACATTTCAGTTGATTAGGTTAATCTGGCACATCATAGTAGAGTATTTAATATAGAAAGTTACTTCTCCTGAAGGTTTTGCAGTACCTAGGCTGTAAGAGCCCATTGCAGAGCTGGTGCTTGGAGGCACTGTCACAACACAATTTGTTACAGCCACATTTGTCTTGCAAAAACAGGGTTCTTGCAGACTGCTAGTCCCACACTCCACCATTCCTCCAGCCAGTAGACTTCTGTGGTTTAACTTGCTTGGGAAAAAGGAAAGTAAATTGGCCAGTTAAACTAGCTATCCTAGAGCATAGTAAAACATGTTAAACCTTGGAGTAGTGGTGGTGTCCCCTTTCTTCTGTTGTCATGTACTGTCATTTGAAACTAGACTGTGTTTGTGTAAGAAGTCTTGGCCTAGAGGGTCCGTTGTCTCCATGTGAGATTGTTTCTTGTAGGACCTTTGACACCCGTTAAACAAATAAAAGCAGTAGTATGTTTTCCATGGATCTTTCTCCTGAAGCCCTGCAGAATCTGTAACTAACTTCTGCGTAAGTGCTGCTCAAATTAGTGAGATACTGCTGAAGTGATTAAGGAAAAAAGAGGTGGTGGTTGTCAAAAAGGAACGTTTTCCTTCCACCAGCAGGCTCCAAGCACTGGGTGCTCACTCCCAGCTTGTGGGGTGTATCACATGGTTCCCTTCACCTCCATGCAAATTTAATGATTTACCTTACCAAAGATTTTTAATTTCTCCCAGCCAAACCTTTTGGGATTTCTCAGTGCTGCTCTGGTGAGATGTCTGTGTGGAGAGACTAGGGGCAGTGCTTTCTGCCTGCAGAAGTGACATCTCTCCAGCTTCTAAATGGCCTAAAACCACCTCTCCTGTTCAGTAGGACAGAGTGTAGTTCAAGGTCGGTGTCACGTAACTTACAAGCTGGTTCTCAGAGGCTGATCTGCAAGAAGGGTTGTTATTGCTGGAATAGTTACGAATCATGGGGTTTGCATACTGTTATGACAGCGTAACATTGCACAAATAATCATAAAAAGTTTTACAGTGAGAGCTAGGCTAGATAATGCTTGATGGCAGCGGGTGCAGTGATGCCGAGGCTGTAAAACACTGTGTGGCACTGAAGGGGGTTGGTTGTAAGGGGAATGAGCTCTCAGCTGCTGCAGGTGGTGGTTAAACATCAGTTCTGTTCGTGGAAGGTTACCAGCAAGGGAAGATCACAGAAACACGGTGTGTTAAATAGAGATGGATGATGAATTTCTCTGTCAGGCACGGTGAGGAGCTACGGGAGAGTTTCAAAGCGTGATCCACAAAGAGGGATCAGACCTTGCTTACACCTTCAGGGTGTTTTGCTGGCAAACCTATGCAGGCTGATTCTCTCCAGAGGAAACATGTGGCTGTATCTACGCGGGGATTTTTGTTGGACTGCCTGTATTTGGCTGGGTTTATTTTTTTGCATGCACAGGCTTTCTTAACCGGTCTTCCAGTACAAGTGAGTCTGCTTATGTGACTGGTAGCGCTATAACTGTTTTGACCAAGGTTTTGATTTCTGTTTTTTTATCAAAATGATAGCTGTGCAATGCCTGCTGTGACCAAATCAGGGCAGCTGGCTAAGCTGTGAGCCCGCAGGAGGGTTTTTTTGCTGGTATAAGCCGCCTGTGTGCTCACTGGAAGGTATTGAAGCAGCGTAGACAAGGCTCCTGCCTTTTCTAGGCACTGCTGGTGGAGGCTGGCTTGTCCTGGAACAACTGTAACCACGCAAGGAGAACTGCATACTTAAAGATAACTTCTGGATGCAGACAAGGCCTTGAGCAGACCAGCTGTCTGCTGTTTCAGAATTTAGGGAGCAAGGGAGAAAAGCTGGGGAGGAAACGTGTGAGTGTGTGTGGGATGGGATGAGGATTAATGCATCATTGAGCCTTGGCAAATAAACTGAATCACTGAATCTTTAATGTAGATTAATGTCAGATTTCATTAGTCTTTGTTCTTTGCAGGGGCTCGCGTACTTGAGTGGATTCATAGAGGTGCAATTTTTTTAGATATTTCTATGTAGGTTTTGTTCATTTGTGTACAGTTATCCCAGAAGCTGTATCCATCATGATTTGATAAGCGTAATAAAAATGATAGTTTTGGTCCAGGCACCTTCAGTCGTTTATATTCTGCTGCTTTTGCCAGCTTTAAGGCAGATAATCAGATGTGTCTGGTGTTGCTTAGGTCAGAGAGGAAATGTAGCAGATGTGGTGCTCATCGTGCATCTCCTTTCACTCCAGTTCTGTGTGAGCATCTGAACTCTCCCTTGAAGCTCTCATAATTGTTCATTACAACAGGAATTTATGTGCATTCAATCCAATTAACAGTTAACTGAATTCAGCAACATTAGTCCTTTAAGTTGGAGCACGTTGGTACATAGTGGAAGCTGGTGCTTCTGAAACTGGTCTCACTGTGACCCACTTGGGGCCAGCAACTGGAAAATGCTGTCTCTTCTACCACAGCCTCTTCTACCACAACAAAAGTAAAACCTAGATGGACACGTCTGATTCTAATCAGGTTTAATTCTCCAAGCTGTCAATGAAACTGCTGGCTTGAGACCCACAGCAGAAGGATAACTGGGATTCCTTCTGAGTCAGTATCCTTCCCAAAAAGTGTTAGAACTCTTCTAGTTCCTACAGCTGTACCATTAAAAATCTGCAAAATGCAGAATGTGCCCTGCATCTGGGGACCAGTGGCTGAGTTTTCTTTGTTACCCTGGTAACTCCAGGCATCCTGCTTGGGAGGAAGGTTAAAGCTGGCCAGGAGGTTTTAGACAAATTCAGATTTCAGAATTTCATGTAATATCTGCTCCAAGGTGGTTTTTCCACACCCCCCCTTTTTTTTTTACAGCTTGGCAAACCAGTGTTCTCACTTCCAAAACCTCAACTTTTTCATTCTTTCCTTAAATCAGTTTAGAGCAAAACCTTAAGTAAGTATTGGTGAGAGTCAGACTGAGAAATTTTAACTTAATTTTCTAATACAGTAATTACATTTAGCATTTGGAAGTGAAATATTTAACATTTAAGGATTTCTTAAGAAGTATCAAGCATACTGTCTTTTACTAAATCCAGGAAAGTGTGACTGTGATAGGGCAGCTAGCAGTTTGAACTCTTTAAGAATAGCTGCTTGCTAGTAAAAAGAATTGCTCTTTTCAACTTCTACAACCTGTTTCTAGCACAGTTTTTCCTCCAATAAGCCTGGCCTTCTTACAGAAATGTGCAGTCTAACTGTCCAGGAATAGGTGTAAAATGTGTAAAATATATGTGTGTCTGTGTGTGTGTTTATGTGTAAATATATACACTTTGTGCAAGCCACCCGACACAATCCCAGTTTTATGTGTAAGCAGTGTATTATATACTGTATTCATAACATACCCTTCACACTACAGATTTATGCTAAAAGTATCCTAATGTTTCTGACAGCTCATGTGTGACATGAATGCAATCCATATTTCTTGGAGGAGCTAATCTAAGCGGTTTATTTTCCGATACTGCTGATAGGGCTATATCTCTAGGTGTCACCGCAGTTGAGATTCTGATGGTAACATATTGTTTATGGGTCACTGCCTTTGTCTAAAAGAATAGGTTGGAACAGAATAGCAAAGGTTAATTAAGTTTGTCTATCAAGGAGGGACAGATATAGATGTCTCTTGTATTTTCTGTGCTAGAATCAAAGTCAAGGCAGGGTATCATAGGCTCGTTTTTCCCTCGTGCTGGAAAATATGCTTAGCTGGTTTTAGGAAGGAAACAAAGCCACCTTGGGCAGCGTGAGTGCAGCAGTAGTTGTGAGGGGTCAGCTCATGGGCAGTAGCACTGCACGGTGGGAGAGTAGCAGCAGCCCTGGTCTACGGCTGGGGAAACTAAGGCAGGGAAGTGTTAAATAACTTGCCCACAAGTGAAAGAGCAGAGATTCCTGATGTCTGGGTTTCCACTCCGCTGCCCGGCGGATGCCTTCTCGCCTCATGCCCAAAACCAACCTGTGAATTCTGTTGTCTGCAAACAACGACACATAAATGGCAAATTTATGCAGTTTCATGCCCCCTGAAGCTAGTTTTATTTTTAAGATCAAAGCAGAAGGAGAAGGCTGTTAAAACTTTGTTTTAACAGAGTTTTCCCAGTGTTTCTGTAGTTGCTGGTTTTGTTTTAAGGCAGCTGTGGGTGAGACAGAGGGATGGATGTGATTTGTCTGAGACCAGGTGGCACACCAGTGGCAGAGCTGAAAGATAGGACTTTGATCTTGTCTGTTGCTCTGATTTTTTTGCAGCCCTTGTCACCCAGGATTAGCATCCGCAACCTCCTGCTCCTTGTCTTTCTTAGGAATAATCCCCGTGGTCAGCCAGGATCAACTGCAAAATGTGAAGGTGCTAAGAGTGACGCTGGATTGCTTGCGAGGAGATTGCTGTTGGCAGCTTCTGCAAATAAAAGAATTGCCTGGGTGATTTTTTTGTCTGAATAAATCATCTAGGAAGGGCAGGACCATGTTCTGGTCTCTGAGGCTGGAAGGAGAAGTGAGGCACCACTTGTGTCCGCCTTGCCTCTTTTCTGTCTCTCGTTTGGCCACCTCCTCTCCTGTCTCTTCCTCCGTGAAGAAGATGTGGAGAGGTTGTGTAGATGCTGCCAGGAGCTTGGAAGGAGGAGCTGAGCTTTACATCGCTCTTCCACCAGCTGTTGTGAAAGCTCCTTTGCAGGAATGGTCTGAACTGGTGCAAGAGCATTTTCTTGATGCTTCCCTGGCTTTTGCTGCATGTTCTGTCACTGTTGGGCACTGCTGTAGGGCTGCACTGACTGTTGTCCTCAGTGACAGACAAATTCTGCTTCCAGCTTGCCTATTTATGGACAAGCTGTAGCTGCCTCTTGATTCTCCATATTGGCTTTACAAGGGAAGAGGGGAAGAGTTTTCACTGTGTGCGTGGTCTTTTAAATAGGCAATATTTATTTGTTCACGATTGATAAGCATCCCACTGTAGCTTGCAGTACATCCTTTAAAAAGTTACCGACTGCGCGCTGTGTTGCGCCATTTAGGGGCACCTGTAAACGTTGGATAAGCCAAATGTGGGTCTCTGATGGTCCACGTCTCCCTCTGAAGCCAGTGAGGCACTTGGTGGATCAGTCCTGCAGCTGGGGCAGGGCCCAAGGGATGTGTGGCTGGAAGGGTATGCACTGCAAGCCAGCAACTTGGGTGTTCAGCTGAGGAGCTCTGCAAAGAGCAAGTGCGTGCTCTTCCCTTCCACAGCACGTCCTCACCTAAAACATGCCTTGTTCTTACGGCACGTAACCTGTGCTCATACACACCAGAGGGGTTCGTGGGACTGTCCCAGCCCGTGCCCGGCTTGGCCGCACTGCAGAGCTGGAAGGGGAGAGGATAGCAGGAGGAGACACCAGAGCGCTGGGCATCTCCTCCTGTGATCCCTGCGTTCCCCCAGGACAGGACCTAGGGAGGGATCCTGAACCTGGGTGCAGCATTTGGCAGGCCGGACTGCCCCGCGTTAGAAATAATCTGAATATTCCAGGGCTTCCCCACAGTTGTTTTCATCACCCTCTCTGGCACCCAAAAAAGTGGTGCAAGGACTCTCCAGAGCTGCATTAAAACAGAGCAAATGCCCCTTCTCATGGGGTAGTGGTCTCCTAAGCCCCCTTCTTGATGCAGCGCTAAGGTCAAGAATTTTTACGACTGGTTGTTTGTTTATTGTTACTGTAAAATAGGATTGCTAAGCACTATAAAAAGGAAACCTTATGCTTCAAATTTACTGCAGTGTGTATTCTAAACAGTTGAATAAAACAAAACCAAAAGCTTTTAGATTTTCTTCAGCCGTTAATACACAGCATATTCTTTGCAGAGCCAGGGCTTTGGCTGTCGGTCGAACTGTGGTTCATAGACTTGGTGTGGGTAATAAGATTATAAAACATGTCTCTTGCTAGCCAGCTACCACACACTAATAATAATAGTAGTAATAATTCATTGCATCCAGGGATTTTAGGTGGGTTGTTTTTTTAAGAAATGGAGAAAAACCCTAAAAAGGGGTTTGAAAGGGAACAGGTCACTGTATATGGAGAGGAAACAAACATGCACGTGGTGGTTTCAGTGCCAGGGAGCCGTCCCTCCATTTTGTTACAGCTGAAATAACGCTGTCTGCCACAGGAGCCCTTTTCTCGGTTGCAGGAGTGGACTTGCACAGGGGAGAGGTGGAGATGTGAGGACCACGGGTGCTGCCCCACCAGTGGAAGGAAGATGGTGGGTGCAAACCAGCAGGCAGAGGGGAGTTTGCTAACTCCTTTTTCCTCCTTTCCTCCTTTCTGGAGCTGCTGAGCCTTGCGGATGTGCAGATTCAGCATGGCCTTCGGGCCGAGCTTTTGGGCAGTTTGTATTGCAGATCCAAAATTTCAGGGCACAGGCAGCCTGGGTTTTGTTGAGGGGCTCTGTGCAAAGCACAGATGTCTGTTCCTAGGAGGAGACTGCCCTCTTTCAGAGCAGCAGAGGAGACATCAGTGTCTCCGTGGAGTTCAGGATCCCGTGGGATGACACATTCAGGTTTTTTTAGAGCAGTTTACTATTTATTGTGGATGAAGCTTGGGTGCCTGTTGGCATTTTTCTGCATGCATAGGGTGCAGATGGTAGAAAAATTACCTTTTTAAGTAAAAACTCTTACTTTCAAAGGCTAAAAGCCTGTCCTGGTCCCTCAGTACACGTGCAAACACGTGTGACCGCGCTGCCGTCGGAAGACGGGCAGAGATGGACTTTGCTCTCTCTCGGCATTGAATCTCTCTGCAAACCTGGCTCCACCTGGAAAGTGGGATGTTGCCCGCTGCCTCAGAGAGCACCAGCAGGATTTCATATCACTTGGGCCACCTTATGTCCAGCTAGGCGTACCAAAAAAAATATTGAATTATTGAGGAGGGTACTCCTGGGAAACAAAGAGCATTCTGCCTGCTTGCTGGGAGGTGCCAGTGACTCCTTCTGCCAGGACCAGACCCTGGGGGTCTGCTGGTGTGGGGCAGCCGTCTGGGACAGCAGGTTCACCCCCTGCCTCCTCTGCTCCCCAGGTCTTAGCATCACAGCCTGGGAAGGGTTGAGGAGCAGGGCTCCATGCACGTCTGGCTAGGACCCAAGGGGACCACAGTGGAGCAGGTAGAGCTCCTCTAACTGAAGTGAGGTGGGACTGAAAAGGCCATCAGGTTCTTCTTGTGAGCATGATGTGTAATGGCATAGCTGGGGATGTGTGTTTACTGATGGCACTGCTGCCTTTAATACCTGGTACAAAACTTCCCTGCTCGGAGGCTTTCCATCTGACAGTCACTCACTGCTCAGCAGCCTTAGGGGGGTCAGGTGGTCTTACCTCTCCTGTTGAAAATCCTGATCCTGTGAAGTGTTTGGCTGCCTTTTTTGGGGGCACTGTAGGCACATTATGTTGTAGGCCTTTGGATCAAATAATAGTAGGTGGCAGTTCTTCCGTAAAACAAAAATTTAAAAAAGCATTGCGGCCTCTCTGAGGAGATAAGTTTGGATGATTTCAGGGCACTGGAGTAGGTTAAACTTTGATTTCTGAGTGCTGCCAACTTTGCTGCGGGCTGTGGGAGGGAGAAGGAGTTGTCTGGTTGACACCATGCTGATAGAGCGTACCTGCTGGCTGGTGTCCAGCTGTGGCTCCACTACAGGCTTCTGGTGTAGTGTGCCTACAACTTGGTTTCTCTGGGTAAATCAGGAAAATATTTTTTTATTTCCCTGGGTTGTAGGAAGAGTGATGTGTTTGTGTGCAGGTGTCACTGCTCAGACAGCGGGGAGCGTGTCCCAAGTAAGTTGGGTCAGTAGGGCTGTCCTCCTTAGCCACCCTGTTAGGTCCCTGGCAGAGCAGTTACCACTGGTTGGGGATGGGTTAGTCTCTGGGGAGGTGTGGGCACTGGATGGACACTGGCTGAGTACATGCAGTTGAAAGGGTCTGGAAAGCTTGCCGTGGTGTTACCTGTGCCATAAGCAGGGGCCTCGCCAGGAATCTCTCCTGGCGGTGAAGGGTACGTGGTTGTGTGCCAGACGCAGCTTCACCTGGGGTAAGACAGACCAGCCGTAGGGATGCAGGTGCTGCTGCTAGGTGGCATCCCACGCCACGCCAGCTCACCTGTAGTTGAGCGGTGCGGGCATGCCAGGAACCACCCAGAGCAAAAACCCCAGTGCCAGCCTGTCAGGATTTTACTTTCCACCCACCCCACCATGAGCTCCTTCAAAGCGGTGTGCGTGTGGGGCAGCAGGCTGGAGATGGGGCTCAGCTTTCACAGCCTGCTCCTGCGCTTGGGTGGCAGAGCCCTGGAACGGGCTGCCCAGGGGGGTGGTGGAGTCTCCATCTCTGGAGACATTCAGAACCCGCCTGGACACATTCCTGTGCAACCTGCTGTAGGCGGACCTGTTCTGGCGGGGGAGTTGGACTGGGTGATCTCCAGAGGTGCCTTCCAGCCCCGTATCATTCAGTGATTCTCTCCCCGACAGGTGAAGGGCATGGAGAGCCGCCACGCCGTCAGCTCTCAGTACCGCATGTGTTCCTACTACCCACCGGCTTCCTACCTGGGGCAGGGGGTTGGCGCTCCCACCTGCCTCCCCCAAATCCTGACCTCTGAGGACATCCCCTCCTACTCGGAGTCGAAAGCAAGAGGTAAGTGCACCCACCGGGGTGTCTGGGACCGCCTTGCCTTGGGGCAGGCGCCCAGGAGGTGTGGGTTGCTGCTGGGAAGGAAGCTAGGCATCAGAAAGTAGGTGTTTATAAGATGGTCTAGTGGCAGGGGGGTTGGAATAAGACGATCTTTCGGGTCCCTTCCAACCCAAACTATTCTATCATTCTGTATGATTCTATGGTGGATGGTTTCTGGAAGGCTTGTAGTGGGGTGGCAGTGTAGAGCTGTAGTACAGTAGTGCAAGCTTTGTATTTCAGAAGTCTCATGGTTCAGGAGCACAGTTAGACATACCTTTCTGTTCCAGTGCGCGTCTCTTAAGCTGTACAAAGAGTCACTTGAGGTGCCGTCTTCAGTGCTCACCAAATGGCTCCCTCCCAGGAATAAACATTGTCTTTGCCCTAGCCACAGAATTATCTTTCCTGTTTTTCATTCTCAGAAATACTGTGCATGATATTTTCCACAAGCCTCCCACTGAGCCTGTGCTGTCATCTTCTTTCTGAACCACGTGTGGGAACTATTCCTCCATCCCAAACATGTCATGAAGCCCTTTGCAGACTTGCTTCCTTGTCTGCCTTCAAAGTCACCACGTTGTGTTACTTCATTTAAATATACTGCGGATAAATTTTTCTTTTCGTATCTGGTGTTTCTTGGCTCTCCTAAGGACTACTATAATCTGCAGTTATTTCCAGGAAAGCGTTGGTGAATTTACCTTGTGGTTTTGATAGCATTTCTCTCACTTCCTTGTTCCCTTGCTCCAGTAGGATGCACACACAGGTGTTAATGTGGCCCTGCTGAAGTAGACCAACTCCATTGAGCTGCTTCCCTGTCCTTGGAGCAGGACAGCAACTGTTGGTAGAAAAACGGGAAGAGAAATAGAGAAAGAGTAGGGTGATCCTGGTTTGTATGCCCCAAATCCTCACAGTCCTACAGCATTCAAAGGTGTCCTTGGCTGTTGATTGCCCCTGAACCATCTTTTCAGTTACCAGTGGCAGAGCTGCACTCCATGAATTGAACTAACCCTTCCAGAAGCTTTTCACGCTTTTTGTTTCTCTGTAGCAATCAATTAATTTGGCAGTTTAATTTTGTATGGTCTGTAGGAAGTACTTCTTTTAATTTCCTTTACACCTGCCAAATGTTTTTGTGTTTTATTATTATTTTTGCACACACTGGCAACAGCAGCCATCCTCATTTCCTTCTCTGATGCACTTATGCATTGAGATGGCAACACCACTGGCAACAGCACCCATCCTCATTTGCTTCTCTGATGCACTTATACATTGAGATTAATCTTCTAACCTTCTCCTCTTCGTATCTGGTGGAAGTATGTATGTTGTGTAGGTTCCATAATTGTTTTCAGTCATGGCCTCTCTGTTGCATTTGTATTGTGGTGAAAAATATTATGGTTGTGTCATGAGAGGACCTTAAGGACTCAAAAGAAGTTTTGGAAGGTGAGGTGTGTATAAAGTCATTCCTACGGCTGGTGTAAATCAGCACTGAGCTCTTGAGTTCAGTAACTCTGGGATGATTTATGCTGAGGAGGTGGCTGCTCTTTCAGAGTGGCTGTTTTCTGAAGGACTTCCAACTAATTGTGACGTATCAGATAGATGAAGAAACAACATGTGGTATCATGAAACCTTAGACTTTTCCTCCTTCTCCAGTAGTTTTAAATGGCTTAGAGAAATTAGTGGTCCTTGGCTCATTTTCCTGCTCTTTTCTTTAGTTTTATTTTCTTCCCTCTTCTCTGACCACCACTGAACAGTGACGCCTTCCTTTCTGCTCATTGGTCGGAGAAGCAGTTGGCTTTATGCTCAGCTGCAGTTGACACTTTTTCTTGCATCCATCACTACTAACTCACTAAGAAGTCTTACCAGTCGAGTGTTCTTACAAATAGACAAAAGACCTTATACCCTTTGTTCCCAAATGCACTTCAGTAATTTTTCATCACTCTAGAAAAAAGTTGTGCGTAATGTGCCACTGATTTTTAAACTGCATAAATACTGTATTTTCAATAATCCCTGACTGCTTCTCCAGACAGTATTCCACACACAGATATTGTTCCCTAAGTTACACCATCAATCAGAAACCGACAAGCAGTGAGATGTAATTTACTGAGATCAAACAGCGTTTTCCAGACTCTGAAGAAGTGTTTTTCCATAGCAGGGAGCTAGTGGGTGAAAGAGGCACCAATATTCTTGTGAGAAACTTGCACATGGGAGCAGGACCATACCCATTTAGTGGTCTTCTTAGAAGCATCTTCTTTTTCATTATGCGCATTCTTGGAGGAGATGACTGCTTTTACTTTTTCCAGCGACAGACAACATAATATTCTCAAGCTGTTAGTCGATGATTTACACTCCCATGACGTTTTTTTTTTTTTCTGGTGCTTTTCGCAGTCCTCAAGAGAGTGTGAGGTTTTTTGCATCTTTATCGTCATCTGCGTGAGTGCTGAGTCAGCCAGCAGGCTGTGAGTGGTGGGTCCTGTGTATTAGAGAGGGTGGTCCGTTGCCCCAGAGTACTGACTGCCCATGCTGCAGGTGCTGTGTCATGCAAAAGACATGTCCTTCTGCCTTTCTCCATTGCTTGCTGGGCTGAACTTTCTGTACGCTGCCTGACTGCTTTGTGTGAAGCCTGGGGACATGCTTCTGCAGGGCCAGTGGTTGCCACTTGCCAAAGACACCTCTAGTGCATGTTTTAAGTAAACAAATCATATTTTACTCCTTCCTTTTCCGTGGTTGAGATGGTAACCATGCTCAGAGATTGTTTTCTTTCTAAGAATACGTGTTTATAGATTTGAGGTCCAAAATGGAACATTAGGATCATCTTATCTTACTTGCTATATAATGCAGCCTGCAAAACTTCACCTAATAGCTCCTGCGGCAAGCCTGTCACTAATTTTTTAAAGATCTGTGAGTGAAGACTTATGTATTGTTAATCCAGAAATTTTACAGGAAGGTAACAGTGCGTAGAAGAGCAATAGGTCAAAATACTAAACTCATTCTGCAGCCAAATTTTCAAAACGAGGGAAACACGTATCTTTAACAAAAATGGTTATTAAATTCCCAAGCACAAATCTGAGATGGCCTCACAACACATGCAGTCTGTTACCCACAACTCAGCTGTAACTTCAGCTTTAAGGAAATTTTGCCAGTTCATGCATTATCTCAGTATCTTAGTATTTTAGTCAGAGTATTATTTCATTACTCTTGTTCTGCTAAGTTAACTGCCTGTTTAGACCAGCTATATTGAAAGGGAGGAGAGATGAGCTAGCAAACCACTGATTTACACTTTCTTTGTTTTTATGAATGATGTGAAGTTCTCGGGAAGCTTCTGACATTTGTACATGAGGCCATACCACGTTACAGTGTGTTGCATATAGTAATGGGCTGACATTTTCTGAGTGGCAAAACCCCATCAGTCAACCTCCTTGCAATTTGAAGCGGTTCTAAGTAAAATGGTTTTGCTTCCAGCTAAGCACAGCTGCTGCCCTTCCAGCTGAAACTGGAAGGAATGGGGAGAAAAAGATGATAAACCAGTGACAAATGGCAAAAGGATATTTTTCAGAGGGCTCTCTTAAATTACCGGGTTGTGAGTTTTAGGTAGTTATTTCTAGGTAGGAAAGGGATTTTGTACTCTTGTACTTTCAAAATATTTTCCCTCTCCTTTTTCTGCAAGAGCAATGAGAGGAAAAGATGTATGAACGTGCGAGGGGTTGTTATCAATCCCTGTGCATGCAAAGCATACTTTAAAACATGTCTTTCTTTTGGAAGAAACCAAGATAAGAGAGATCCTTGTGCAAGAAGTAGAGGAATTAGAATGGGTCACAACAGGGTATTTCTTCTCCAGAAGCTAAGTGCCTTATTCCTATTGATTTCTGCAGGACAGTTGCACCTTTTTTTTTTTTTTTTTTCCTTTTTTCATGGGTCTTTTTCAGGATTGGATCACTGCCCAGAACTGGATAGCACCTGCCACTGAATTTGAATCAGACCCTCCTACACTTAGATCTGTGAGATACCCGCACAAGACCTTGGTTTGAGAGAGCAGGGAAGCACATGCTTGGGTGAGGACTGGATGCCTCGCTCTGTGTCCTGTGTCCACTGAGTAAAAGCTGAGCATTTGCTTGTCTGTGTGGGAGTGTTTTCCAAGTTTGGGACAGTGGCAGAAAAAATTAACATTCAAATAGAAAGATGCAAAGGAGAAACATGCCTGTGGTTGCAGACACCTTTGATTTTAAAGCTGAAGCCTTTTCTTAAAGCTGGCATGGAATAAAATCTCCTCTCTGTCGTTATTATGTGGAATGTTGAGATAATTATTCTGTGCCCGTGGTGAAGGAGATGGCTTACATTTAGAACGTTGCTGTAGCTGCTGAATGGGTTGGAATTTTTGTTTTTCTAAGTTTCAGGATAGTTGGAAACACAAGTAATGAAGCACTGGAACAGTGCTGTATTTGTAGCTTGAACATAAAGCAGCAGCCTGAAACTCTTCCCAAACACAAATAAGAAAAACTGATAATTTTGATAATTTTCTTACCATTTAGTTCATTTTAATACAGAAAACGTCAACAGTTTTGTATAAATCGGCAAACGCCATTTTATGAGGGAGGGCATTTCTGGTAACGGATTCTTTGGTCAGCAGAACAGTTTCTAACACTTTGAAAACAATTTTTCACAGTTCTCTCTAGAAGTTAAATAACTGGTATCCCCAGTTTTGCAGTTGTGGAAATTGGGACAGCACAGGCTTTTCCTTGTGTCTCTCTGCTTGGATGCTGTGTGCAGTGCTGGGCCACTAGAGAATCCCTCCCGAACTGGAGCAGCTCTGTAAGGAGCCCCTTCCAGGGGTTTCACAGTCAAGGACGTGTTGGAAACAGTCTCCCAGCTTAAGACAAAAAGTATCATTTTGGTAAAAGCATCGCTGGAATGCGAGGAATGCTGTGTGCGATGGAAACACGCGCCAGAGGTTGAATGTTTCTTGCAGACCAGGTTACTGTGCACCAAAGTTATGCTCCTTTTTTGAGGTTTCCTACATACAATATTTTTGCATGGACCTGTGCCCTTGAAATGCCACGCGGGGTAAGAGTGACGCTCCGGAGCCGCAGGTGGCACCTGGCTGTAGGATCAGGGAGGTCAAGGAATCCTGATATGCAGAAGGTCTTTGAGACCATGTCCTCAAACCTGAACTGCTTTCTGCAAGCATTCAAGCTACACAGATGGCACTGCAACAGCGCAGGCTGGTTTGGTATGGCTAAGAAATTACCCCAAAGAGCCTTGTATATGTCTGCTATGTATTGGCAGCCAGCTGACAAGATGCACTGGCAGAACCATGCTAATAAAGCACTTTTTAGAGAAGTGAGGTACAACAGCAGAAGATAGCCCAGATTTTCCTCCATCAGCGTAAGCTGAAAAGTTGCCGTTGCAGTCCTTCAGGGTCTGGGGGTTGCCAAACCTGAGAGGTGTCACTTCTACTCCTTTTTTACGTGCCTCTTCAGTAGAGCACCAGCAGAAACGTGTCCTGAATTTGGGGGAGTTTCAGCAGCAGCAGCATATGTAGGGAGCATGCAATTTTTCTCCTAGAACTGCTAGAGTTCAGCAATGTTTAGTTTATGTGTGTGTGTCTATCTGCGCATCTTCTGCTTAAAAAGTGACCTTTGTTCAAGTGCAGGCTATCCTTAGTGATGAAGGAGCAAGCAGCGTTTGCTGAAACTCCAGATATTTTCCACTGTCCCTCTTACATAAAACTTTCACTAGTAAATTTTGAAATAAGTCAAAAGAAGAAAGGAAGGGATAATCATCTGAATCTGGAAATACTGAACAGTCGCTTCAAGTGGGTCACTTGATCTTTGCATAACTCTTTTATCTTTTTTTGTCCGTTCTCATTGCTGCTACTTACAGACCCCAATGGCTGTGCTGTGTGTGGTGTCCCTTAGGCACTCATTACGAGGACGGTGAGCAGATTTTAAACAGTGTTTTTCCAGGCCTTGGTTTCCACTGCCAGTTGTGTTTGTGCACTGCAACATTTTACAGATCTTTTTAAGCAGGTGTCCTTTTAACATGCCATTTTCATTTTCAGTAAAAAGTTGAATTTTGGGCTTAGCTGACTAGACAGCTATTGGGTTTGGAGATTTTTTTATCTCCAAGGAAGTTGATAACTCTGATTTGTGACATGATTTGATGACTCAGACTTCATCATTTCATTAGCTGTAACAGCAGGTATTGAAGTACATTTGAGAATGTGAGGCATATTCAGTATAAGCTCTGGTAACTAACTCATTTTTCTGTGTGTTGAAGCCTTTTTGTAAATTATTGGTCTGTGTTCTACATGAGGTTGGATTGGTGACAATTTGACCAATATTAAAGCAACTTTATGTGGTCTGATTGATAGAGAAGGGAATTCCTGAAGAGAAATGGATGTAAGGACTTGCTTACATCCCATTTTGCTTCAGTTTATTCCTGATTAAAAGGGTTTTTTTCATAGTTTCTTCTCCAAATGCAACCTTTATGTTACACTTGCTCAGAAGCACACAGGAATAAAATAATAGGTGCAGCAAAGCAACTTGTCAGTGGACAATTGCAGAATTATGGGTTTGATTCATGGGTTATGCTGATTCATGCCAGGGCAGCTGATGAGCCCTTGCTGTTTGCTCTGGGGGAAGCTGCTGGTCCTGCAGCAGGAGCTGAGAAAGCTGTATTTTTGCTGTTTTCCCCCCAAGCTTGATTTGGTAGAAGCAGAGATGTTTTTGGAGTGAGACATTAGCATCCTCTAGGAGGAATGTTAAGCTGTCATGAAAACTGCTTGTGAATGCTTTCATTTGTCAGTGCCCTAGCAAGAGAGAGAGGGACGCAGCCTGAAGCCTTGGGAGATGCTGGTGGAACTCCATCTGCCCGTACCAGCAAAACCACGTCCACCCAGAGGGTCAGCCTGGACAGTTGTTGGGCAGTGGAAGAAAGGTTTCTATCCTGGCATGTGTTTATCCATGCTATAAGATTTTGTGTGGATTAAAGGGGTGCAGTGGTTTTAAAGTTCAAGCCTGTGTTTCAGGCTTGCGGGCATTAGTTTGGTAAAACAGGGGTTTAAGGAATCTCCTTCTATTCTGAGGAAAATCAGCAATACGGTGGGCCATGGCAGGTGTAGATCCAAGAGAATAAATTTAAGCCTGCAGCCAAAATCTCTACTTTTCTTAGTTGTTTGTTGTTTTTTTTTTTTCCTTCTATGAAATGGAGTTCCTGGTGTGCCATCGACCCCGCTCTGTAAATGGTGGGTTTTGAGGCACGCCCTTCACTCTTGCTGGCCCTGGCTGAGGGTGCAGCAGGGAGCAGGGGCCACGGCGAGTGATGCCACCTGGATGGCACGCTGCAGAGCACACGGGGTGGCGCTGGGTCCCACGCCAGGCATCACACCTGGCAGCGCTGGGTCCCACGCCAGGCATCCCACCTGGCAGCACTGGGTCCCACACCAGGCATCTCACCTGGCAGCGCTGGGTCCCACGCCAGGCATCCCACCTGGCAGTGCTGGGTCCCACACCAGGCATCACACCTGGCAGTGCTGGGTCCCACGCCAGGCATCCCACCTGGCAGTGCTGGGTCCCACGCCAGGCATCTGGAACTCTCTCCGAAATTCAGCATATTCTGTGCGTGAGGGTCTGTGTAGAGCACCTCCTGGGTCGTGCCAGCTTTGCAGCTCAGGTGAGAGTCTCCAGTGCTTCTCTGCAGCCTCTTCTGCTTGTGAAGACATGCCCATTAGCAAGAGAAACTCCGGCCAAAGCAGGTTTTGCTCCAGCTCTCTGAAGAAGAGAAGGGAGCAGTGAAAAGGCAGGGTTTGGCGAGGCTGCGAGGCGTGGGGGGGTGCAGGCTGGCTTTGGCTCCATCAGGTTGGCGATGAGCCGGGCTGTGGCTCTGTGCAGGAGGCTGTTTGCAGCCCCAGGGCGCTGCTCCCGCACCAGAGCATCTGTCGGGGGGAAGCCAAGAAGGGCAGCATCTCTCCCCACAGCCGTGCTTGCGAGGCCATGAGTGGTCTCCCTGAGCTCTGTGCATTACACCCTGTTGCAAAGGTAAAGTTCTGCCTGGAGAGAAGTGGCTTCACCTGCAAGGAGCGGGAGAAGGAGCTGGAGGACGGCGTGTGGCTGCACGAGATAACGGTGGAACCGTGTCGTGCGAGCGGACGGCCCATCATTCATTCTGCCCCTTTTATAAATATGCATATTTGTATTGCATGTGTAAATAATACCAGGGTATGTTGCCTGCCTATGATGTATGTAACCATGCGGGGCAGGGCGGGGGGCGGATACCAGGGCTACTTAATGGGCTTTCTTAATTTACCAACCATTAGCGTGCCTGCCTGTCAGATGTTTTTAATTCTATGCTTCAGTGTAACCGATGAGTGTATTTCCAGTGCTCCTCGCAGGCATAGCTTAGGCCAAGTACAAGTTGAATAACCTTCAGGAAAGCTGTGCTGTCCTTCTGTCGGCCGCTGTCTTTGAAAATTGCCTGCAGAGTTAGTGAGCAGGAACAGTTAAGATTTACAAACAATGATGAAGCTTGTCATGCATCTTTCACCATTCATCATCTGGGTGCCGTGGCTGGGCGGTGAAGTGTTCTTCATAAAAACCAGCTCAGTGTGAAATACACCTCGCAGCAATGTTTACTGCTCTGAAACTCGTCAGCAGCCCTTTATAGTAAATCCAGATTGCGATGTGACATTACAGTATATCATTGCAGAGCGCGCTGGGGTTTACACTAGGAATGAGTGCAGTTCACACCAGATGAGATGTCGAAATTGAGTTATGTAGGAATTTGGCTGTTATATGGGGATAGCTTTTGTTTTCTGAGGACTGAAAGTTAGCTTTATATATATAATATATATAATCTACACATACCTGTACTTGTGTGTGGGTGCCTATATCGATAGAGAGATATATATACATGGATATATGGATACACACATGCTATGCGCACTTTCTATATACACTGTGTATGGTCAAATACACATTTCTCGGATGGGACCTTGTCTTATTTTTATGCTGTTTCTTAAAAGTATTTCAGTCTTTTGTTTAAGTGCGGCATTTTAGCTTTAACTTTTCAGCAAAGTAGCCCTTTATTTTCAGAAAATACTGTTGAAAATACAGTTCTTTGAATATCACAGTTTCATGGTTAGAAACGTAGGGTGGGAATTTTCCGGAGGGATTTTTGGTGTAGGTTAACTGGGTGGTTTGTGGTTTGTTGGGGTTTTTTTTTTGTAGGGTTGCGATGGCAGATGCTAACGTTGAATTTCTCAGTAGCAAAGCCAGCGTGAGGTGAGCCGGTGATGCTGCCTTTGGGAGAAGGGGGCTGCGTGTGGGGGCACCCCGTGGGCAGCCCAGCTCTGGCTGTAGAGATGATGCATCTGGCTGGAAAGCACCAAAACAGAGCTGAGGCCCATTGCTGGGTTTTGGGTGCCGTCTTTTTGTTTGTTTGTTTGGGTTTTTTTTGTTTTTATCGGTGAATGTCTCCCAGAGCTTGGGAGATGCAACTCTGAGCAGAAGATTTGGAGGACGTTTACCCCGAAACCTTAAAATACAGAAACTACAAAAGTTACCGGTGCATCTGGCTGTGTGCTGGAATGGCAGATGTTCTCCCTGCTTGTTTTAATCCCTTCGACTGTAGTGTGGACGTGGAGAATAAGACAAAATAGCAGGTGCCTTTGTCCAATTACGTAAGCAGGAAGTCAGTGCAAAATATAACCAAGGCATTTTTTGTCTGAGTAACCTGAGGGTGAGTCCTTGGAGATAAATCTGCTGTCTTGGAGATGTGGTGGTCTGTGAAATATCCCTGGAGTTAAACAGTAATAGCCTCATGAAGTAGAAAGCATGCTGGGTTGGTTGGCCCACAGACAGGGACAGTAACTTGCTTTAGTGAAAGTTAGGTACTTTGGTGGCAGTTAACTGATTAAAAAAAGAAATGAAAGAAAAGGTTGGAGATAGACAGCAAAGTTTTTATGTGCTTCCTGTGATGTTGTTATTTCAGTGCTATTGTGCAAAACCTGGAAATTAAGTTATATTTCACTGTCTTTAGTGCTGTGACTGCTTTGTCCTCTGTGTTTGAAACAGAGCTGGCATGTCCTGGACTCTTCACCAAAGTCTTTTGGTTTTATTATTGATTGGCTTTTCAGCCAGAGGGAGAGATGGGATAATTAATACTGTTAGTATTTAATTTTAGATTTTTGAGACCCATACTCGGGTATGAAATACAATTCAGAAGTAGAAAAAGGAGTGGGACTGCAGTTGGCACTACCAGAGAGGAGAGATAACTATTCTTCATTTGTCCTCCTCAGCTGTTTTCAGCTGCTGTAGTTTTTTTTTGCTTTGAGTGCTAGTCCTGCAGTAAAATCATACTTTTCTAGCTCAGAACAGTTTCTACGATGTGATTATTGTTACTGATTTAGTTGATTTATTATGTTTTTCTAAAAAAACCTGACAGTGTAAAGTTTACCTTTCAGTCTGCTGCAGGCAGTATGAAGGTGAAGCCTCAGATCCACTCATCATGTAAATACAGAGGCTTCCAGGCATACCAATAGCATTCTAGACTTGTTTGTATTCATAATTATCTTAATGATACCATATTAATCTGACCTCCTTCTCTACTGGAGGTTTTGAAGGATCCAGTGAGATTTCTTAAGGATGATGTGGGGCTGAGAGGGTAGAAGTATTGAGCATTATTTATGAATGGTTTTTTTTTTACTTTCTCCTTTTATTTTGAGAGGGGAAAGTTTGGACAGCTTTTATGTTACTCTTGTGGCTTGAATTAGAGGGGTGGAGAGTAAAGCTGTCACTTATAATGTAGTGGTTTCAGGCGCCAGAATGTTGCATATAAAATCAAAGGGATGTATTTCTTCACAACCTTGACTGCTTTATGTACCTGTTTGGTTTCTAGTAACTTTACTAAGCTGCACTCTTCAGATATATGTAGTAAGTGGTGCCTTGGCGTAGGGGCGCTGTAATAGCCTTAGGAGGCTTGAGGTCTTCACAAGTACGTACTCAGAATGGTATCGTAGAGCTTGTCATTTAATTTCCCAGTCTTGCAGGTGACTTCTTCCTCTTGCAGTGTCTGCCGTATGTCCATTGAAAGAGAATTCCAGGAATTGGGAAAAATACTCCAGGAAGGTGCCGTATTAACAGTATTTAGCACAGTGCTAGCATCCAGTTGTTGCTATCCAGGCATCTCCAAGTTGTAGTTAGATGGGCAAGTGCTGGCCAAGACTAAGAGGAAAAAAAAAAAAAAAGGTCTTGTATGGCAATGCTAAGTTAAATCCCTTAATTTTACGTTGCTTTCCCACACACATACCAAGGTCTTTGGGGGGTAGAGGGGTGGCATTTTGTTGTGGTGACCATGCAAGGAGTCAAAGCAAACGTGCCTACAGAGCACTGTAAAAACAGTCCAGGAGGAAATTGCTCAGAATAGTGGGAAAAAACCCACGCCACAAATAAGCTAACAGTATGTTGGCTGATTATAATGACTGTCTCGCAGCATCCAGGAGTTGTCAATCATACCTTAATGTTTGCAGAAGTGAAAAGTCAATGTGTAGTGTTTAATTTGACATGACTCTCAGGCTGAGAAAGTGTAATCGCTGGAGGGGACAGTTAAGTAGCTGTGCTCCGTGTCAGCCTGTCTCGCTCTGACTACTGCACTAAACGCTTTCCTGATGAGCGATAGATTTGGTTAAATACCAGGATAATTGCTAGCTACAGCATCCAGCACTCTTTTAATGCCTTGTACTACATCTGTATTAGCTCTTGCCTGAGGGTGTTTGAGGTTTCTGCAGGGAAGAAGGCATGTTCATTCAATTACATTGTTCTCCTTCGGGTTTTGAAGGGCAATTGTTGCAGAGCTAAATAGGCTGTAATAAATTATATTTCGTTTCTTCCAAACCTGTTGAAGTGGGTCAGACAGGGAAGTGTTGTAGCTGCTTTCTGCTTGTAAATGGCATTTTGTTAGTTTGCTGTACCGAGAACACACAAAGAAGTATTTAGGCAGTGTTTTTTCACTTAAAAAATGGAAAATCACCAGCCTTGCATTGCACTAGTGCAAAACATGTTTTGCATGCTATAAAAGTGTTTGCTTCCCCTCGCTGCTTCCACACATGTAAATAAGATCATATACAAATGCATATCGATGCTCATTATGAATAGTCAGAATAGAAGAGAGACTCTGCCCTCCCCTCTGTAATTGGGAGGGTGTCAGCGTTTTCATTAACCTTTTGGTGCTGTCGGTGTTTTAAGGAGAAGACTTAAAATGGCTTGCTAGTTTCTGCCGTGGGCTGTCGTAGCTCTTGCTGGCAGGGCAGCATTTCTCTGCAGTGTACCCCACCTCTGCTACAAAGGGGTCTGCCCTGCTCTTGGCACCAGATGCAAGAAAAGCTGAAAGCATCCCAGCACAGATGGGTGTGATACGGCTCACTTTAAAAATGTTTGAAAGGGATTGGAGGGGGGGGAAAGCATTTATTTTTGAAATATGCTTGTCTTAAAAATCTGGAAAGATCTGGAGATTGGTTTTGAAGTATACTCAGAATCGAACACTTTATTTTCTGGGATTCATTTTAATATATTATCCAGAAAGAGTGGGAGCCAAGTTAAACCGTGTAGTTCTCCCTGTGGGTCATTCAGAAATAAAAGAAAAAATTGTGGTGTTGTTTCTTGTTTAAGATTGGCATTTAACATCATCGCATTTAATTCCTGCTTTTTTGTAATTTTACAATGCCAGTTGTAAAGCTCTATGCCTGATGTTTATCTCACCGTATCTGTTAAATCAGTTAAGCTTCACAAGTGGAAGGTATTCCTAAGGTCTGAATCAGACCCCATATGCTGTGGGTAGCATGTTTGTTTACTCCAAGCATGGCACTAATCATGTCTTAGCTGGAAGTAAAAGAATGTTTTTAGTCCAGTTTGTCACTAGTTTTGTTTCCTTTCTAGACATGAAAGAAAAAGAAAAATCAATGAGCTCTCTCTCCTGTGCATTTATAAATCATTTTCCCTTTCAAGTTCTGTCTCAGAGCAGTTGCAGACGCTGCAAGGAGTGTTTTACTTTCCCACCCTGAAACAACTGTTTACACTAGATTTTTTAGCGGATTTTTATATTGGCATTTGGCTATGTAAAACACATTTTGGTAAGTTCCAGTCTAAGTCGGGTTTGAGCCAGCTGTGTACCCCTAAATGCAGTTTAGCATCCTAAGCCTCCTAAGTACTCCATAAATTAGAACTTAGTTTTTGCTGTCCCCTCTCTTGGGTGAACAGGAACTTGTAGTTGATAAGGCTATCCCTACATGCTGTGTCAAATACATCTTGCCCCTGCTCTTCCCTGAGTCACAAGTGTTTCCAGGGACTTTAATTTTGTGGATTGAGTCTCTGATTTTTCCAAGGCGTCAATGCTGCACCTGGGTTTGTGCAAACAGAGTCTACATTGGAGTGAAACGACACTGGCTTGCTGAGAGGTGTCTGCTGTGTTCCTGTTACACGGACACTTCTGCAGGGACTAACCCAAATGAAGCTCTAACTGCCTAAACTGTAGTTAGGGAAGGAGCGAGGAAAGAGGAATGTGGGTTGGCCCCTAGTTTGAGAGTAATTACCCCTCCTGGGCTGTGGGGCTGACCTCTGTACCTCTGACTGTTAGCTGCCCAGCTTGGATCACTTCGTCTGCTTTTCTTGCCGCGTTCAAATGCTGTGCCCATCAGCAACGGAGGGAAAAAGCCTGCCTTGACCCTGAACAGCACCAGGTACTCAGTTATTCTGCGTGGCGCAAGGTCCTGCAGCCCTTGCCCTCTCCTCACGTCACCGCCCCGTGTTGGCGGTGGGTGGCAGCAGGGCTGTCTGATGCAGCAGAGGATGAGCTTCCACTTTTTGCTTCCCTCCTCTCCTCCCTGCCTTGCCCTTACAGCTTTGGATCGGTTTTGTGTTGACCAGAGTTGTACTCAGCGCTGTAGAAGTGAACCGAGACATAGTGTTGGAGAGGTCCTCTGCAGGGAGGCAGTCTTTGACACAGCCACCAGTGTCTGGATTGACTGACTGGACCCAAGGAACCTGTCTTAAAGTTTTGTCTACAACAGGTGATAATAATAAAATTCTGATTGATTGTAGATTTTAGAACTTTTCTGCTGCTTAAACAAGGTTTAAGGTTCACCTTCTGACTTCAGACTGTGGCAAGCAAAGGCAAGGGAAGCCCATGTTGAGAACTGGCCAGATACACTCAAGCCTGTTCCAGTAACCCTAGTAAGGAAAGGTGGCACAAGAGCAGTGAGGCGACCTTGTACCCTTTAGCAAACTAAAACAACCAAGGTTTTCAGGCCCTGTCGACACACAGCTCGTAGACCGTTAGCTGTTCTCACGGGATTTTGGCTCTTCCTAGCAAGGCTGCTGCTGTCAGGATCCTGAAGACTGTTTCCCCCAGGTCCGTGTCGCCCCAGCTGTAGGACGTCAGCAGGATCCCCCCTGGGCCTGGGGAGATGCACCAGCAGCATCCGTAGGCACAGCCCGTCCCCTCTGGCTGATGGGACACGGTCGGTGGGAGGCTGGCCCTTCACTTCAGAGCAGGACTAGCCTCTGTGCTGCACCAGTGTTTCACAGACTGCTTTTAATACTGCTATTTTGTTTGTGGAAATAAATATAAATATAACGCAGCGGGTCTGTCTTAAGCCTAATGTTGTGTGAAACTTCATTTAACTTATTTGACTACCTCAAAAGTGTTTTGTGTTCCGTTTTTGTCCCTATTTTCTCAAGTATTGTGACTTATTGCAGTGAGGTTCCTAAATTTTGGAGGGCATCAATCTCACTTTAAAATAAGTAGCAACATTTTTACTCTGTTCATGCATATACCCATCTTGTGCTGTGTATTTCATCAATACTTGTTGAACCATTTTACTGCAGATCTGCTTGACTTGCTTCCAAATTAAAGTTAATATTAAAAATGGTAATGCCATGGTAATATTAAGTCACTTTAAAGCCTTCTGGGCTTTTTAAACTACAGATTCACTTAAATTGTAGGCTGTAAATGGCAGGGCTTCTTCTTTATTTCCTCTTAATTTTCAGCACAGTCACCAGTGAGTACAGTCTTTCTCATGCTGAAGTCAGTGACAAACCTCCTGCTGCTTTCACTAGTGTGGTATGAGTTGCAGGTCCTTGTTTTCTTCCTTCCCAGCAAAGAATCTTGCATGATAAGAGCATTTAAAAAAAAAAAAAAATCTATTCTTGGCAAGTGAAAAATCTATTGTATCTACCATAACAGATTGCTTTCATTAGACTTAGCATTTTCTCTGATTGTTTAGCAACCTCTTGATTTCCAAAAGCTTGCAAATCATGTCCAAAAAAATCTTTTAAGCTTTATAACATGGCACTTCTGCACTGAGCCAGTATTTTCTAAAATTAAGACTGTCATTAAACCTGAAAGAGCTGAGCATTATGACTGATGACAATAGGCATGGATTTCATCCCTGTTTTATAGATTGAAAGTGACATTGGCAACAATAAAAACATAAAGAGGGGTGACCAGAATTAATATTTACATTTATATGGCTAGTCCTGGTGTTGTGCAGACTGTGCCAATGAAGATTTTTTCCTGATATGCTGATGAAGATTAACAGCCTTTCTAACCCAAGAATGGAGAGACATTTGGCCAAAATAGTGTTATGTTTGGATTTCTGTGCTAAGCACCAAAAAGTTATACGGGATTATTAAAGCTCTTAGGATCCTATTTCCTTCCTTTAGTGTAGGTACAGAAAGGAGAAACCCTTTTTTTTTGTCTCTCCACATATTTTGCTGCATGATAACATTATCCTGAACCTTGAATGCACTTTTCCCTTTAAAGTTACCATTGATTTTCAAAAAACATTTTCTTGCCAGAGCTATTGCAAATGGCAGTGCATTTTCTAGGTAGGACAACTGATGCTTCTAGAGGTGGTTATTCACAAGGAACTTGTTCAGACAGGCTTAAAATATATATATACACCCAGCAAAACAAAGGCAACTATACTGTAGTGATGCTGAGAAGCATGTAGGGAGTTGGGAGTCACTAGCTGTTCCTGGTGTTGCACTAGGAGGTAGATGTAGCATGTGAGGTCTTTCCTCAAAACGGGGGAGCAGCCCCGACATCTGTCCTTCTGCAGCCTGCAGTGTCAGCAGTCGTCCCACGAAGAAGCAGCAGGCAGCATTTTGTCCATTGATTCTCCCATGCTGCCACACAAAAGCCGTGATCACGTTGGCAGTAGTTAACAGCAGCTGGAGTTGTCCATTTTAGTCACCTCTCTGTGGCGTTATCTGTGGGTTGGGTAGAATCACAGAATGTGTTGGGTTGGAAGGGACCTGTAGAGGTCATCTAGTCCACACCCCCTGCAGTAAGCAGGGATATCTTTGACTAGATCAGATTGCTCAGAGACTCATCAAGCCTGACTTTGAATGTCTCCACGAGTAGGGCCTCCACCACCTCTCTGGGCAACCTGTTCCAGTGCCTCACCACCCTCATTGTAAAGAATTTCTTCCTAATGTCTTATCTAAACCTGTAGTGTTAGGGATCTATAGAAAAGCCTATGTAGTCAGCATAGGAGAAGATGCAGACCACAAAGGAGGTGGACAGTAAGCAGTCTCCGTAAAATTAGTGTGAGGTCCCCAAATTATGCCTGAGTGGACTGTAGGGTGCAGAGAGATGATGCCGTGTTGTCTTCTTTAACGCTGGCTGGAAATTGATAAAAACTATTGCTTTGGGAAGAATCCAAGCCACTGGTTGTTCTTGCTGAAACCACATGCTTCTGTAGACTCACAGCAGGATAAGCAGAGGGTTCAGCTGGATACTTGCCTTATTTCCTTGACAGGCTTACATGGATGGTGAGTCTGAAGAAGAGCCTCTGTTCAGTTTGGAGAAGAGATGGCTCCAGGAAGATCCTATTGTGGCCTTTCAAAACTTAAAGGAGACTTAGAAGAAAGATGAGGATGAACTTCTTAGCAGATTCTGTTGCGAAAGGAGAGGGCGTAATGGCTTTAAACTAAGAGGGTAGATTCAGACTAGACATAAGAAAGAATTTTTTTTTATTATGAGGGCGGTGAAGCACTGAAACAGGTTGCCCAGAGAGGTGGTAGGTGTCCCATCCCTGGAAACATTCAAGATCAGGTTGGACAAGGCTCTGAGCAACCTGATCTAGTTGAAGATGTCCCTGCTTATTGCAGTGGGGTTGGACTAGATGACCTTTAAAAGGCCCTTCCAACCCAAACTAGTCTAGGACTCTGTGATTCCTGTCCCTAGATTTGGAGTTGTAGGCAGTCTGTTCCTGTCTTTGCCTTGCCACTGGAGGTTGCTGTTCACATGGGTGTGTGACCATGGATCTGTGGAATGGTTTGTTTTCTTTTTTCACAGGGAAAAAAAAAAAAAATCTTCTTTTTCCAAAAACGCCGTTCATTTCATGGATCTGACTTCAAAGGTGGCTGCACAGGAGGAGCACGTGGGGGGCCGAGATCCCTGCCTTGGTGCTGCTCCCAGCAGTGGGAGGGCCTAGGGGGTCCCAAGCTTCCTGACCCCATAGCACAGCAATTTTCTGCAAAACTAGTCCTGGCAGGATAAAATGCTCAGAATAAATGTTTAGGCATGTGCACCAGCAGCTGATAAGATAGTTAGGTATCTCTCTTGAGAAATGATTGACATGTGTGTGTTTTAATCTTGTTGTCAGAACAGTTTTTAATTACTACAGGACTAAAGAAACAGTCCCAAAAGTGGATTTGAAGTTCATTTATTCTCTCAGAGCTGCCTCAGTCTTCTGCCAGTCTTCTGAGTACAGCACATCAGGGACATCTTTTTTTGATGAGGAATCAGTCTCTGGGGTTGTGTATGGAATAGAGAAGTAGTACCCGACCTCCAGAAATAGAGATGAAAGGTCCCAGCTTTGTCACAGCCTTGTTACGTGATGAAGCAAAGTGCTTCATTCCTCTGAGATTCCTTGCTGCTCCTCAGCTGGTGGCAGATCTCCAAATACCCCCATCCCTCACAGCCACTTTTTTATATGCCTCTCTGGGAAATCGATGCCTCCTCATCTGTTTCTGTGGCTGCTCTCTAATCTCGAATCTTGAAATGGCTTGTCGGGTGTTTATTCTATTTTGTTTTTTCAAAATCATTGTCTCTTTGTTGGCCTATGGTTTAGAGCACAAACCGTTGGGTTTGCCCTGCCACGGTGGGCTGTGGATGTCTGAGGGAAGAAGGGGTTTCCAAAAGTACATCTGCTGGTAGTCGTGGCAGAGTCACAGCCTGAAGGAGAGGCATGTGCCTCTTTGGAGTGCCAGTGATACAAAGCCAGAGGGGCTGTATCTTCATGGGCAGAAATGGTTCTCCAGTGTAATGCCCTGTGTTGCTGCACAAATGTGTGCACAGGACACCACTGGGGCTTCAGCCTGGAGAATGGTAGGGAAGGAAAAGGGAGGTGCTTTGGTATTTTATCATGATGCCAATTCTTTGTAGTGTTAGTGACACGTAACACTGTATAAATTATATATATATTTATAACGTATAACAGTACCTCAAATCTGTGACCTCATCTCAGCTCTGTTGTGGTGCTGAGGTCATCATGCTTCTTACGTAGTTGCACAAAATGCTTATACTTAGAAATGACCCAAAAAACCATTTGCAGAAGGGCACATTTTACCTTGTTACCCAGCAGTGGGAAATGTCTGCTATACGTTGAGATATCCTGTTCCTAGAGAATGTTTTGCTTTATGTCTTCCAAAACAGAAAGTGTGTGTGCAAAACCATTAAAATCCTGTGTCCCCATTAAGTGACCTAGCCGTCAGGGTTCCTGGTAGTAGAATATAAACTGGGGAGCTTTCTGTGCTAGTTGTCTTGATTTATACCTCGCTGGGACCTGGCTCAGGCACAGTGAGCATTTCTGGTGAATACCTTGCAGAAGAGGTAACCATTCACTTCTGCCAACCCAAAAGCAAGGTTTTACCAGCTGAAATCTGCACGTTGCCTTTCAGCAAGGGTACTCATCTCAGCACACCTGATCCTCAGGAAATTTTTCTGAGATGGTTCACCCTCTGCCTTTCCCAGCCTGCAGCAGTGGCTTAGTGACATCGAGTTAGCCACAGAATGTGACACTGTTGATAGCAGAGAGTGTTGGGCCATCACCACTGCTCTGCTCTGGATCGTGTCTACAAGCACGTAGGGCGATGGCTTTGTGATGGATTGGTGTAGTTTCAAGGTAACTTTTGGACTCTCAGAAAAAAAAGCCTGTGCTTCCTGCCTGTCGTCTTTGCATCCTCCCTGTCTAACCGGTGGTGGCTGAGAATTGGAAAGCCTTGTTTGATTGTTTCACATATTATTGTAAGAGAATTTAAAGCCGGGGGTGAGGGAATCATCAGGAGGATATTTTCTTCGGCTTCTGGTTTCTAATTACATCAGTTACAGCCCTGTCTTCTTAGTTGCTAAAAGTACAAGCATGAACTGGAAAAGAATGAGATAATCCGTGGTAAAGCATGCTGAATAAAGATCTCCATTCAGATCTTCACCTTTTATCCCAAGTTCCTAATGCCAAGAATTAATGCTATTTGAAAATACACAATGAATGTGCCCTACTGTGAGCATCCAAGATAATCCTAATTGCTTTAAATGTTAGTGAGAAGGGTAGGTGTTTGAGAAGGGGAAAAGGGCTGTACTGTGAAATAGTATATCTGTGTTCAGAGACATAGATGGGACGTGTTTTTTGATTCCAGATCCCTGGGTTTTTTTTTTACTTTCGCATCGAAAAGCAGATTTGCTCATTGCTCTGGAAAATTCTTGTCAGCGGGAAGATGTCCACAGACATATGTTTCTAGAACTGGACAGATTTCCCTTGTGTTTGTCCCCATGGGAGCCATCACCTGGTGCTGATCTGTGATGAGGCCTGAGAGACAGGAGGACAAAGTCGGTCAATGTAGAACATTGTTAGCACATTCATGCGCTTGCAGATGTTGGCAGGAATTCTCAGTAGGAACCATCTAATCCCAACATTCATCCTGAGCAAGAGAGATGGGAGGAAGGAGATGGCAGTGTTTTTTTAGGTTAGTTCACACAGAGTAGAAAAAAAAGAACTAAAAGATGTTGGGGATTCACTGTGTGAACATCCATCAGAATCATGAGTTACTGCAGCTTTACAAAATACGAATCTTTGTGTTCAAAGGAAATCTTGGAAACACAGCTGATGAAAGTTTGTCTCTAATTTTCTTAAGGTTTTGCAGCTTCTGTGTGGCTTTCTAGCAGGAACCCATCAAGCCATAGGCTCCAGACTGCGGGTGTCCTAGGTCTTTATGGGGCAGAATACCAGACTATGAGACTGATGCCTTTGCGTGGCGGGTTTATGAAGAACAGCCTCCCATTAACCCTGGTTTCTTCACCCTAGTGTAAGTCAGTAGTCCTCCATCTTTTCTAATAGTGCATTCACAGACGAATGAATTGCATGAGAGATTCAGTGGAGATAGGTTTTCTTTTTGACCTTGTGTTGATTAACTCTGTGCTTGAAGAGTTCAGCATTTGGGGGCATAGGATTAAGCACTACAAAGGAGAAATGCAGCTGAATGGAGGTTGCTTAGGATAACTTAACTTGATCTTTCCGCATGTGTTTGCATCAGGATTTCATCTTGCCCATCTTATGATAGTCTACACCAAGACCTCAACACTCTTGTCACCACTCTAATGCTCTCTCCACGATAGGAAAATGGTATTTTTCTCTCACTCTCTTTTTTTCATGTGTCTTCTCAGTTGTTGAGCCAGCAACTGAGATGGTTCTGATGATTCTCTCATTCTGAGTGCCTGGTTTTGCAGCAGTAACCACTGGTTTTGATTAGTTTTTGGGTTGGTTGATTTGGGTTGGATTTTTGACGTAATGCTTTGTCAGGCGGTTGCCATGCGTATTACGGTAGTTGCTGTAGCTTGGCAGGCTGTTGGCTGGCAGTGGGTGGTAGAGTCAGCCCTCTGGGGTCAGTCTCAGCAGTGGAGTGTCAAGAGTGTCATCAACTCGGGTAGAAACTGGGCAGTGTTTTCAAACTGAATTCGAGCCTTGCCGGGGCACCAAGCCAGCTTATCTTCAGTGAGTCACCCCGCTGTGTCTGGTAGCAGCGCCGTGAAGACCAGTGCCAGTCCTTGAGATGGCAACCCTGGGGGGAGTGATGCCATTCTCTCTCGTTGCAGCCTTCACTCAGGTAGTGTGGGTTGCCTCTTGGATCGACTACCGCCAGCTTGCCAGGCCTGTCTGTTTTTCAAGACGCCTCACACGGCATCTGTGGAGCCTGGAGTGGAAGTCACTGCTTGCACAGAGAGCATCCATTTCCAGTGCTATCTGCAGAAGGAAGATGCTTTGGCTACAAGGGAGAAGGTAGCGTGAAGAGCGGTTCCTGTCCACCCTCACAGCCAAAAGCCAGGCACACTGCAGTGATGCTCCAGTGCCCCTGAGCAGCCTGGTTCCCTTCCCCTCTGTCCTGCACACGTGGCTGTGTGGGCACATACACATGTGAACACCAGGGAGAAGTAACCTCGGCTTAGCAGCGTGTGAGACTGGCATACTTATTTATTTTCCTCTTCCCTGAAATAGAAGGCGAAAGAGCTTTAAAAAAATGGATTGTACCTCTCAACTTTAAATCTTTAAAAATTGTTCCTTATTGAGAGTTTAATAGTTTTTTAAATGTAAACTCGGGAAAATATTTACTTTTCAAGCATGAATATCCTTCTGCTTTCTCACATCACTGAAAGTGTATTACTTTTTTCAGTCCATTGAATTCCAGGGATCACTCATGTTAAAAGTCAGTGTGGTTTCCAGTGTCAGAAGATGTAAGGTTTTGTGTTTATGGTTAGAATCCCTTCTGGCTTCTTTTCCTCTGTGATATTAGCCAAAAAATTTTCAGATGCATGTATCTCAAAAGAATTCAGGTGCTTTCCCAAGAGTAAGAGTTAATTAGATCAAGGAATGGTCTTCAAAAACTGTCACAGACCCAATTCTGGTGCTGTTATTTACACAGATAAAGGCTGTGTAACAACAGTGGGAGGATAAGCCGCAAGCCTCAAACAGATGAAACTCATAGACTTAAATCAAAAAGAACATGGGTTTTGTTTCTTTGAACTTGGAACTTCTACATTTTATAGCTGTGTGATTAAAACACTGGAACAGAATTGCTCATTTCCTTTTTGCTGCCTTTTTATAGCTACAAGTCCCAATCCGAGTATCTTGCTCTTACTGTCAGCATTGCACCTATTCAGTGCTCCTTGCTTGACTTCCTTGACCCCCCTTCTCACTGCAGTGGGAGCCTGTCCCAAGTAAGCAGTGCGGGTTTGGATACAGGAGTAGCACTCTCATCTGCTAGAGATAGTACCTCGGGAGTTCCAGGTTGTTCTTAAAACCTATGTGGCTGTTGTTACATACCCCTGTGCACATTTGGAGGTCAGCGTATGTAGCTCCAATTGCCTAACCATCAAAACTGTGATCAATTCGGAACTCTGTGATAAAAAAAAACCAACAAACCAACCCATGTTATTTAGATCAGTGCTTCAGACCCTGAGGCGGTTCGTGAGACCAACTGATTGGTGACTGGAACTGTTCCCATGTAATGACACTTCCTATATGAAGTTCGATCAGGGTGTCTGATGCCCCATGAGAACTGTTGGAAGACTGGTGAAGCTCCACTAGCCCAGAAGGCTTAGGAGGCACTGCTTGAGGTGCTAAGAAACAGTTGTGGGTGTCTGTCTATAAGAGGAGTCGCCCTCAGTGTCATTGCCTGGGTTTATAATGAATTAACACAGAGTTGCTGGAAAAATTGATCGTAAAACCAAAGTGGCAGTTTTGCTGTGGCAGGGTTTTAACATCGTGCCACGTTGGGTGGGTTTTGTGTTGGATTCTTTCCACTTAGGATAAAAAAACTTTCTGTAAGTTTGTCACAGAGATTTATAGATCTCGGTATTTAAAAATGGGCTATTCCATCACTCCTAGGCACATGCACACTAAAAATACTAACAAATCCTTTAAAATAAATAAGCCTCTTGACCATTTGGCTACTCAGGAGTAAACAAAAAAATATCCCCTTTCAACCCCAATCGCTTCCTTCATACTTCTGCCCCGGAGCCTGGGAACACAGAGATTCCTTACAGCATGTCCTAAATCTTAGCACATTGGGTTACTTGCCTGAAATAATGGATGGTGTGTGCTTCAGATCACGGGAGTGTGGTGCAGACCAGGGCACCCCGTGAGCACGTTTGTGCTGTGAGCCTGTCTCAACAGGTGAGCCAGCTTCCCTTCCAGAGGAGCAGGAACGTTCCTGTGTTCCTCCACTCACTTTCCCTAACCTGTGGGTTTGCCTCTGGTTCAAGTCCTAGGAGCTCGTAAGCAGTGATGAAATCTCAAGCACAGTCTTAGCAGGGGAAGTGCAGTGGAAGGACAAGTTGCATCCTCATCCAGACACTGAGGAGATGTGGCTTCTCCTTGGACTCCACCACCAACCCCGCTTACGTGCTGAAAAGGGGAGATAGGAAATACACATCATCAGGAATCGCTTGGTGTGTTCTCATGGCAGAAGAGAGCTTGGCTTTTGCACCGTCCAAGGAGCCTTCCTGATCCTGCAGCACTTCTGGGGTTCAGGATTGGTGGGCTACAAGAAGTGAAAATCAATGAAGTTGTTCCCAATTGGAGATTACCCGAGTGCTGTTCTGACCTGCTCTAGGGGCAAGTAGGTGCCCTCCCCCAGCAGTCCAGCGGTTATTCACCCCGGGGATGTTGGAGAGACTTGTTTGGCTGTTCTGTGCATTTAACCACATAGCAGATTAACCACATAGCAGAGGAATATGTGATGCTCCAGACCCAGATTTCCTCTTTCTGTGTCATTAAACCATTAGCAGCATTCACTGGATGTCTAAAAGCTGCTTTAAGTTGCCTTGACTACTTTGTCACTCCCTCATATCTAAGCACTGCATTCTTTTCTTTGTCTTTTAGCTAGGAGGAAACGTAGTATGGGGTTAATATCCCGTTCATCAGGTTAAAAAAAAAAAAGCTTTATGTCAGATCTACGAGACAGTAGTAGAGTCTGCTTTGGCAGAGTGGTGTTGGAGGTGATGGACTTTACCTGTCCCTTACATGCATCAAAGGAGAGACTTGCATGAAATGAAGAAGCCAGGTTCTGCAATGTCAAAAACGGGCGAAACTCCCTGGAAGTGGCAGAAATTGCCGTTCTATCTAGTCACAGGAAAAGTACCTGAAAATTATGCATGAGACCTCAACTCCATAATGTTGTTTCCATCTTTTGGTAGCCAGCGTCATGTTTAAAATAAGGACAAATCAGGAAGCTGAACTGCAAATGGAAGTTACTGCAGAAACATACGATGCTACAGAAATAGGATGTGGGGTGGGTTTTTTTTAAGAGAGTATTTCTCGTTTCCCCAGCAAAGCAGTAAACCCAGATGGCGACTCTTCACTTTCCTTGGTTCCCCTTGGGTTTGCCCGACACTGAAAGTCAAGCCCTGACCTTTTCCTTTTCGTTGAACTTCGGACGTGCTTCTGGCAGTCCCCGGTGTCTGCAGGCAGCCGGGGCTCAGGCGTGGAGGAGCTGCTGGCTCGGTGACAGCCGTGCAGTTTGGGGACAGAGCCTAAAGCCTCCGTTCCGCACTCCTCCTCCTTCTCGAGCAGTTGTGCTAGATTCATCATGGCTTCTAAAAAACAAGCAAACGGTTGTAAACCATATTCTCTTTTAAGAAGATCGCAGCCCGGTAATATTCTCTGCTAAACAGTAAAATCCAGAACGTAATAAGTATTGATGATTAAGATGTCAGGGGCCCCTGGAGCTGCCGCCATGATTTAGTTCCCTCCGACTGCCTCAACTACCAATGCATTTTGCTAATTACATCATAGATTTTCCTATTGATGAACAGAATCTGAATTAACACGGGATGCACTAATGTTACCCTTTCACTATGATTGTTGTACAAGAAGCCGTGGCAGATGCTGGCAGTTAGTTACACAAACATTAGTATTAACGATTGGCCATTTGGAATTGGTGACAAACTGCCGCCCGCTGGAATCCTGAGCCTGAAACCAATCAGGAAGTTAATGAGGAGAGAAATTACCACTGCAGCTTCCCCTTAATTATATTCACGGTAGGCAGGAAGGGAGTGTTGGGGGTGGATCTCAACTCATCTAAGGTTAGGAAGGTCAGAGACCCTTTTACTTGGTTTTTGTATCTACTGCAAATTGCAATGTTGCAACCGTTCCTAGCGCTGTATTAGTTTTAAATTCTTTAATATTCGGCCTTAGCTTCGGGCTGCCCGAGCCAGGGCCTGAAGTCTGTGGGCAGGTTTGGTTCTGGGGGGGGTGGG
>JAHREE010000430.1:338161-357605 GCA_033628505.1 Tringa tobata
GCAGGGGCTGGCTGCTGCCCCAGAGGTGTGCTGCTTAGCCTCTGCTTCCTTAACCTCCAGCTGTGACAAGGTGGAGAAGGCAAACGAGGGTGTGAACAATAACAACAGTGATTTCTCCCACAGAGGAGTGCTGTGCAGACCCCCTGATGCGAGGCTCACCTTCTCCCACCACTTACGTACCTGTAGGCAGGGGAAGAGTCAGGGTGTGGGGTAAGCACGGTGCAATGAGTCTGTCCGGCCTCAAATTCCTCCCTGCCTTGCCTTTGCCAGTGGGTGTGCTGCTCCCCCCGGGGGTCCCCGACTCGTCCTCCTTATGGGGCTGAAGGGCCACCCCTACAACATTTGTTGGATGCTTGGTGAACAGGCTCACCTCACATTTGTGCTGACACCTTTGAAAAATGACTTTGATTCTCTCAGTATACTGTTTCAGTGATTCATTCTTTATGTGCATTTACTCAGCGGACGTGAGTGGGGAAATAAGATTGATGCTAAATTTATATGTTAATTTTAATATTGAAGCTATCCTGTATTTGAAGAATAAGATCAATTCTTCAATTTCATTTCTTACGTGATATTGCATATTGTCATTACTGGAAAATAAAATTATTTCTGAATGCACACTATCCAAACTTCAATTTTAGTGGACATATAACTCTGAAGCATCATTCTTCTCCCTTCCCTATAACAACTAACTTAATACAGTATTTTAACACTCTCGCACTGGTCTGCCACTGGAAGATAACAAAGACGAGTCTTTTCTCCCTAAATGGTGTTTCGTTAATGTGCTCCCTGCAGCTCTCTGCACTGTCACAGGAGATTTGGTGCATGACTCAGCAACTCCCTGCAGGCTGTTGCACACATGATACAAGGGGAATCTTGGCTAAGAGTTGCATTCCTTGCCAGAGACTAATTCTCTTCACTTCCACAATGACCATGGCAGTGCTTGAGAGTCATCGGCACAGCTATAGGCACAGCTATAGGCCAGGCATGCCTGTATACAGGGTGAATCCTGACCTCAGGCAGAGGATCAAGCCCTCAGAGCACCACCAGGAATCAGGTCCTGTAGAGGATGGGTACGGAGCATCACCTGCAGGGAAAGAATTGGCACCTACAGAGGGAGATGTATTTTAAGAAGGCCTGCCATGGACGGGGTCTGCTGAAGCTGCAGCAGAAAGAAAATATTTACAGTATCTTTGGGAGTGTGGCTTGCTATTTTTTTGTCATTGCAAGCCATGCAGGAGATGCAGCTGAGGGATGGAGAGCAGGAACTTTTGCAAGGTTACACCCTTGGTCTGCCCACCAACCTAAGGAAGATCACGTAGGTCAGTTTAAATTTTGGGTGTCTCTTTTTCCCACTCCGTGAGACAAAGATAACTGCTACAAGGATTTAATACTTATGATCTGAATATTCTTAACAAACTGAAGTGCTCTGTAAATACGAGAACAAAGCATAGTATTTACTTGAGCATGTGTAAGAATTGTGTAAAATTTTTTTTTCCTATTTTTTTTTCTCTCCCAGGGAGAGAGGCTATAGCTTTTCTGTAGCTAAACAGTGCCTGCCTTCAGCAGAAAAGTTCCCCTGAAAAACAAAGGTCAGGATAATCCTGAGTCAGCCTCTGTCATACAACGACTAAGAGGTGTGAGACCTGAGGTAAACACTGCTTGGGTTCTTTCTAGTTGTCATATTTCTGGGCCTATAGACTTCATCCATTCTGACTTTCTCCTCTGCAACACCCAGGATTCTCGTGATAAAATTGTACTAATTGCCCTTCTTTTCCCTAACGGGCTGAATACATGAATCAGCAAAAGGCTGAGGAAAAGTGAGAAGACAGAACTTAAGACACAAGAAAGTCTATTCTCTCTTCTCCTCCTGGTCCCTCCAGGAAAGGTGGGCACTTCTCCCAGCAGTACGTGTCTCAGCGTGGGGGCTGCAGCCCCCCCGGGAGTGGGTGCCTGTGGTGGGAGAAAGGCAGTGCAAGGGTGAACAGCGTGGCAGCAGCGTGATGGTGAAGGTGCGTGTGGTGAGTAGTGGAAGGAGTCACTTCCCTGCTTTGTTGCACGCGGCGAAGCCCAACCTCCCTTTCAGAAACGCCTTTCTTCGGAGCCGAGTCCCCCTGCCTTGCCTGCACATTGCTGAGATTCCTTCTTGCCACAGTGAACATAAGCTGGAAAGAGTGAGATAAAACTCAACATATATGCGGAAATATAAAAAAGACACTGAAATGCACAGAAATACATAGTCCCTTGTTACTTGCCAAATCTTGGCTTTTTTATCATTTATAAGGGCAATATTATTTATAAAGACTGAGGTGACAGGGGATGCAGAAGCAATCCCGATGGGGCATTAAACCTAAGGCAGTGTTGAAGTAAAAATTTAGGTTCATCTGCATGTTAATGTCTTGGCTCAGTCACTTGGAGGAGGCTCCTGGAGGGGGCCCCAAGCTGTTCACACAGCACAACTAGCATCTGCCCGGGGAACAGAGATCAGTGGGTTCTCACCTTCAACCTGCCTTGTTCCCCAGTAAATTAAGGGCAAGGCTTAATGCCTGCTACGTACAGCTACACATTATAGATATTGCAAAGAAACATTTTCTCAGGAAGAACAGTTCCTAGGCTGCAGAAAATTATTCTACGTGGCTCCATACTTACTGCAAAACCCTTTCCAGGAAACTTTAACACCCTTTATAGATTTGGCCCAACCTGGAGCTATCTGTTGCATTTTAAACTACGTGGCTTAGTCACTAGTGTACTTATGGTCAGCTACGTGTTAAGTTACAAATATTCTTCCTTGCTCATTCCTCTGTAATTTATTTTTTTCTAAGACTCTGCAGAGGTAGAAACAAGACAAATATTCGGCCACGTGTATTTTGCTTCCTTTAACTCTGTTGCCAAATAATTCACAATGGGGGACAGGGGGTGGTGAGGAGCAGAAGTGAATTTATTCTGAATTTTTGTGGAAAACCTAAATACTTCAAATCATAGGCAATAATATTTCTGAGGGTCCAGGGGGAGGAGGGGATTCGTTCTTCTTACCCACACACACCTACTCCTGCTACTCTCAGCTCTGCTGGGTGAACACAGAGCAGGCATCCATCATGGCAACCCTTGTGAGCGAGTGGGGACTGGGCTGGATTTGGGGTTGCTTTGCAGAGCTTTGAAACAAGTAAGGAGCGAGGGAGGGGATCGTTTCTGACCTTCGGTGGCTTGCCCAGGGCTGCGCTATCAGAGTCAACGCACACGTTGCCGTTGCCTTGAAAAGGGAACAGGGTGAGCCACAGCAGAAGCCGGGAGGTGAGAGGGGTTGTTTGCACTGTGCTCCTCCTTCCCTGCCCCCAGAAAGTTCACCGCATGAGGTTTTAGCAGGCCTGTGTGATGTATGGATATGGAAAACTATGACTAATTCCCCAGGTGATCCGTATATTATTTAACATTCAAAATCTCAAGCAAACATCCTGCTTGTTGAATTATTGTCTGGCATTCACATATTTCCTGATTTGGCCATCACTGCTGGCCGCTGTTTTAACAGATTTTTGCTTTTTCTGCTGTCCCATTGGTCTGGCAATAGGAGAAATAACTGTGGTTGTGGGTGTGCTGAGAGGCAGTACAATCACCACCATCCTGCTCATAGTAGCTGTACTCTGACTCCTCACCTCCTTCACAGCACCGCTCCTCCAGTTTTTCACATACTTTCCAAGGCCTGAAAGCAGAGGCCAACGCCGAGTTGCTGTGACCTGGTTTTAATTCATCTGCAACCGGTTAAAATTACTCCCTGAAGGAACTTCAATTGCTTTTTTTGTTTCACCAGCACCCCAAAAAGTCACCGAGGCCGAGAAACTCCAGTCCATCATCCCGGGGCTCCCTCCTCCTCCTCCTTAAAAAGTAAAAAGTTCAGGCGAAAATGTGAACTGTGTGTACAAGATATTTGAGAGTTCCTTGGGAAATGGGTTATATTTTTCCCCTTCTGAGTGTCTGGAATTGCAACTGTCTTTGAATGCATCCCCGAGCCGAGCTTAGAGGAGAAAGAGTCAGTTCACAGAAGCCCGCGTAACACGTGTTACACGAACATACAGTAAAAGTAAGTGCAGCCTTGACCCGCACATCAAAGGCACGGCCTTGTCTTCGCACCGAACGCGGCTGCCCGGCGGTATCCCAGCCGCACACCGGGCGGGTTTGCGAGAGAGACGGGGCCACCCGCGGCCCCAGCGGGGCAGGATCCCGCAGCGAACGGCCCCGCTCGGCCCCGCAGCCCCCTCCCCGCGGGCTCCCTCCTCCTGGCCGATGGCTCCACCTAGCGTCAGGCCGCCGGCAGCGCGGCCCCCGGCGATGGCCCCGCCCCGCCCGGTGACGTCACACCGCGATGACGCAATCGCCGGATGACGTTATAACGAAGCGGGATGGGTCCGCTCGTCCCCAGTTCTGCGTAGCCCCCGGCAGCTCGGGCAGGGGTGGGTTTGGGGTCTGCTCTGTGGGTGAGTCCTTCTCAGCCACAAAGTCCTTCTTTCTCTGGAGGCTCCGTCTCTGGAGACATTCAGAACCCGCCTGGACACGTTCCTGTGCAGCCTGCTCTAGGTGGACCTGCTCTGGCAGGGGGGTTGGACCAGATGATCTGCAGGGGTCCCTTCCAACCCCAGGTGATTCTGTGATTCTGTTAGCTCAGGGCAGCAAGGAGCAGAGCAGCAGGAGAGCGGTCCCCAGGCCTCCTGCTCCCCGTTGCCGTCAGAGCAAACCCCAGGCCAGCACCGCAGGAGCCAGCTTATCCACATGCCACTCTCACGGGCAGCGCTGACCTCCCACCGCCCGGTGGGAAGGTCCAGCCAGGTGCGTTTCTGAGGCTCTGGTTACTGGACCAGCAAGTTTTGCCAAGGGAGGCCTCTGCGGAGGCAGGCGTTTGCTGGAGGTCAGCATCAATGGCTCCTCACGACTGAGGTGCACTCCTCCCAGGGCTGGCGTGGCAGGGCAGCAAGGGCTGCCACGCAATCACCACACCTACGTGAGGGGGCACAGCGACCATGCACGAAAGCCTCCTGTGATGGCTGCTTTGCAGAGCCCTGAGGAAGCATCAGTGCAGGCTGTGCACAGCCAGCCCGCTTCTCCTGCCTGCCGCCAGCGCTCACAGCACTGTCCTCTCTTCACCAGCACACGGGCGAAGAAAATAAATGTCTCCTGCAACACGCTCTGAAAATCAATACACAANTCTGCTCTGCGGGTGAGTCCTCAGCCACAAAGTCCTTCTTTCTCTGGAGGCTCCATCTCTGGAGACATTCCAAACCCACCTGGACACGTTCCTGTGCAGCCTGCTCTAGGAGGACCTGCTCTGGCAGGGGGGTTGGACTAGATGATCTCCAGAGGTCCCTTCCGACCCCAGGTGATTCTGTGATTCTGTTAGCTCAGGGCAGCAAGGAGCAGAGCAGCAGGAGAGCGGTCCCCAGGCCTCCTGCTCCCCGTGCCGTCAGAGCAAACCCCATGCCAGCACCGCAGGAGCCAGCTTATCCACATGCCGCTCTCACGGGCAGTGCTGACCTCCCACCGCCCGGTGGGAAGGTCCAGCCAGGTGCCTTTCTGAAGCTCTGGTTACTGGACCAGCAAGTTTTGCCAAGGGAGGCCTCTGCGGAGGCAGGCGTTTGCTGGAGGTCAGCATCAATGGCTCCTCACGACCGAGGTGCACTCCTCCCAGGGCTGGCGTGGCAGGGCAGCAAGGACTGCCACGCAATCATCACACCTACGTGAGGGGGCACAGCGACCATGCACGAAAGCCTCCCGTGATGGCTGCTTTGCAGAGCCCTGGGGAAGCATCAGCGCAGGCTCTGCACAGCCAACCCGCTTCTCCTGCCTGCTGCCAGCGCTCAGAGCACTGTCCTCTCTTCACCAGCACACGGGCGAGGAAAACAAATGTCTCCTGCAACACGCTCTGAAAATCAATACACGAGGATGGCAGTGTCAGGTTTTGCTGACTGAAAATCATTGGTGCTGTGAACCCCTGGAAGAAGTACTCCGTAACACAGAGCTGCCAGGTGTTGCTCCCAGTTTTGTCGCTGGCTAGATTTACTGGGTGGACTGGTATAAAATGCATTACAATAGTTGAAGGCATGGGTGATGACAGCGAGGTCCTCTGTCAAAAGAGAGGCAAGTTTTTTTGGCAGTGCACAAAATAAACCAAGCAGTTCTCAGGTAGCAACACAGAAAGACCCTTACATCATGTACCTTCTTCATAATTTGTAAGCAAATTACAAAGCACAAATGCAGGATGAAGTTTCCCGTTTGTTTGTTCTGGGAGTGATTTACCCTGTACTATTCTCTGAGGATAGCAATCTGGTGGAGAAGATGTGGCCTTTACCCCTCACTTTCCTGTCATGCCTGAATGTAGTTCATATCTGTGCCTGAAGTTTTATCCAGAAGTTACTTCAGCAGAGAAAGCTACTTCCCTGAGAAGTGAATGGGGGCACCTGCAATCAGCCCATGCCATCTTCCTGCCCAAAAGAAGCTGGCTGGCTGGCTTTTTGATGAGGAACACAGGCAGTTTTATGTGCTGCTTGTACAACAGTGATGCAGACCTTGTCATTTCACTGTTCTAATAAATAATTCTTGTGCTAAAACTTTTTCTTGTAGCACTCCGTTTGCCTTCCTTCTTGCTTAACCCCACTGAAGTTCCTATATAAACTAATGAGGCTGGAACTGTTAAACAGGTTGCCAAGGAGGCCATTACAACAGGTTAAGATCAAGAAAGGTGTTATCACATGCTACCATGTGTCAAGCACTACAAGGAATTGTTCATTAGTGAAGAATTTAAAGGTTTGTATTGCAATGGTACCTTAATTCTGCCCAGGATCAACAACAACAGGGATGAAGGAGAAGGAGAAGGAGAAGGAGAAGGAGAAGGAGAAGGAGAAGGAGAAGGAGAAGGAGAAGGAGAAGCCAAAGGTGAAAGCAGGGCTGAATGAAGGCAGCATTCTTCTTCCACAGTAAGGGACCCCTGTATCCTCTGCATCCACTGGCAAAAAGAATGGAGACGGAGTAAATCAAGTCCTGAGGTTTCATCCTTAGGTTCAGCTTTCATTGATGAAATTAAGCAAATCAAAGGACAGATTCAAACTATGCATCCTTGGGGATTCTGCGTATGAATCAGTATTATCTCCTAGCTGGAGCTACTGGCAGGTTTTGCACTGAGACAGAAGTAGGTTTGGTGTCACATTTGACGTGAGACCCAAATTGTCATGCTGTATCTTTGATCCACTCCATATAATGTTTTAAGTTCCTCAAGAGAAAAGCTGCATATTTCTTATTTTCTGTCATCTTTTTTTCATTAACATCTTAGTTGCTGCTCAGTAGCCTTTCCGAAATTAACTCATAACTGAACATAATCAGATTATTAGCATCACTGTCATGCACACAGACACACAACCATTAGTAATGGCATTGGAACACAGCTGCAGCAGAAACTACCAAAGTCACCAAACTCCATCTAGTGGGAGAAAATCAGAAACAAACAAACAAAAAAGATGCCGTTGTGTCCACTTGCTTATGCATACCCCTTGCATGCATATGCAATACATGCATATATACACACCCAACTTCGCTTTGAACTACTCTTTCACAAAAGTCCACGATGTCAAAGGTGTTTCGTTTATCCTGTTTGTCTGCGGAAGGCGACTCAACAAAATAAAGGAGGAATACTTGAGGAAGCCATATGCCAAACCTTTGGGTCATCAAATGTCTCAGGGTCTCAAGGCACCTGATACTGCTTTTCTCCTTTATCATTCGAGAAACTTTTTTTTTTTTCTCAGTGTGTACCATGCGTGTTACCAAAACTTTTTTCACTGCTACACAGTAGAATGGTGACAGTGGAGGAAAGTTAACTAGTGTCTGATCAATCCAGAGATGTCTGGCAACGTCAGGGGTTTGTGATATATGTGGATGATGTGTACACCCTTTTAACTGAGGTGCTCGTACTGGATCGCTAGTTGCTTTTTGATGTGAAGAGGCAAGCCTTTTTCCCAGTTACCTCTGTCTCGGACACATCAAGCACTTCTTTTGACACTTTTTATCTTGGACTACTCTAAGTGCACTCTATCAGAGGATGAACTGTAAGTCTGCCTGGAGAGTGAAGCTAATGCCAAAACAGGTCTTTGTTTCACATTCCCAAATGACAAACATTTTGTAGTCAAAACAAAGTGTCTGTGTTAATGCCTAGTATATCTAGTGGAATTAAGATTTTCCTTGGCTATCTTTCTCTTCATGCCGAAAGTCCATGCTATATCCTGCCTCTGGAGCAGCCCTCTTGATAGGCTTGAAATTCATCCTCCGTGCCTTAAAAATATCTTAACTGCACTGTTATTTGGGACATGCTAAGGTCTCGATTTTGAAGTGAGGGAGAGGTAGTGTGGGTTTGGTTTGCTGGTGGGATGTTTTCTGGTTTGTGAAAAGCTGCCTTTTCTGTTTTCTTTACAAGATGCTCGCTTAAAAAAGCCTACCTCCCTGTTTGCTATTTGTAATAGTAGAGCCGAATAGATTAATATGAAACAATAAGTCACCCCCATGTCTAATTAGCCTTTATGTTTAGAAATACATATATTAATACAAGATGTGGAAATCCAGTTTAGTCACTTCTGCTCTTGGTTTTGGACTTTTGATGCTAGGTGTGCTTGGATTTTAATACCATGCTACATGTTTTGGGTGCACAGGAGCAAATGCAGTCACGATACCCAACATGTTAGAATATGATAAGAATTGTAAGCTTTGACATATCCAGTGGATGTCACAAGTGCCAGTACCAGGAGCCAGGAGGGGATGGAGAAATTCCTAATGGAAGACAAATAGTTACAGGGATGGGCTAAAGCTGTCAGGACAGGAACAGCTGGGAGTTAGCCTGGACTCTCTGTGAGCTTTTTTCACCCTCTCATAAATGATAGCATCTGGTGAAGTAGGATGTAAAGAAAATCTGTGGCACTTCATTATATGTTGTACTTTTAACTGTCTCTGTGTCTGGAGCAAGTGTGGAGATCGCCCTGCCCAGAGGGGGGGAGCTGTGGGAGCATTTCTGGTACATCTCTCTTCAGCTAAGCCCTCTGTTCAAAAAGCAAAGGAAATTCCCCTTGCCACCACTCTCCTGCTTGCAACTCTAGATACTGGAAGGGCAAGATTCAGCCAGTTCAGTAACCTTCCTGTAATTATGGGAAGAACATGCATTGGGACATTTCTTCCCCATTAAAGCAATTAATGTCAAGCATTTTGTCAAATCATTAGTGTTGGAAGAGGTGCCATTAATGTCTAATATTTCTGGTCTAATTTGCTCTGGCTCGTGTCCTTTATCTTTAGGACATAGGCAGTTGAGGACACTCACAGTGGTGTGCTGTGGCCTTGGTGCCTTATTCTATGGCCTTGATAAACCTCTTTTTGTCCAGGTGCTCAGGACACTGGTGTTTTGGGGGAGAGTTTCTGTAGAGATGCTGGTTGCCTGTCTTCAGCTTGGAAGAATTTGAGGAGTAATAAGTCACGCAAACGGCTGTAGGCTGGTTTTCTAATTTCATATTTGGTTCTGTCTCAGTAGGTCCAACCAGTGCTCTTTCTGCGTAGAGCCACCTTGATCTGGTTTGTTTTGAGTTTGAGTAGGATCTTTGTTTTAGTGAATGACTGCTTTGCTTTATGTTTGCCTCATTCTGAGGTCTTGGGCTGGCCCGGAGACCCATCAAAAGTATATTTAATAAAAGAGCATTGCATTACAGTGAAGTGAGTTCACCATGTAACACTTTTCAGTGGTGCACATAAAACAAAGCCTAAACCAAAGTCAGTAATACCTTGGATGTGGCCTCAAGTGAATTTCCTTATGGACTTCACTGCCGAGTGTGGTGTTTTCTGATTTTCCCATTAACAATAACATTTTTTGGAACACATCCTCTTTCTCGTTCAGTATGGATGTTGCGCTAACATACAACACAGAGTGAAGTTTATGTTACCAAAACTCATTCCTCGACATGAGTGTCAGTAGGTTAATATTGTTGTGGGGATTTTGTGGAGGACTCTAGTGCAGATTGTTTTACCACAAGAAGCTTTTCTCAAAATTTTCCTTCATGCTGCCTAAAGTATTTATGTTCACACGAAATAAATCCCCTCACCTGTAAGTAAAATACACTTAAAATACGCAATATACTTTCTTCATAAAAGGTGGCCTGTTCTTGAACTGTCTTTCCTGTGCCCCGATTTCTGACTCTCTGTCAGTTCCCTATAATAAAGCTGTTTCTTTATAATGCTCAAGATGCCTTAAAAGGATAGTGTTGTGTTTATGACTGAGCACGGTTTGCGCTGGTAAAAGTTCTGATTCTTTGTCATGGGCAACTGAAAATAAAACACTGGAAAATGTAATAAACAGATGTTCTGCCTGCCACAGAAGTTCCCAATTTCTGCAGTATTTATATCCCAGAACTGTCCCTTTCTTCGTATGATCAAGGTACTTTTTTTTTATTAGAGATGTGCCAAGCCATAAAGACCGTTTCAGCCTCTTTAGCTGTGTCTGTTACCTTTACATGTGAGAAGCAGGAAATGACTGCAGAGCACAGCATCCTGCAAAGGATTATGATTGGACTTGCCTGCTTGTATTTTGGCACTGCTCAGAGGCTGCTGTCAGGTTTTAGGGCTGCAGTGTGCGAGGCTGAACACCAAGTGCAAGTTAGTAAGCTTGCACTCCTGACGTTACAGAGCCAGCGGGTCGCTTGCCCGACTGTGCAGAAATGACTTTGCTGGAGAGCAGGCTTTTAAGAAGCGGTTATCATACTCCTGATTTTGGTCATTCTTGTCTGAGGCACCAAGAGGTGGCAAAGTCATCTGCGGTGCTAAAGTGCCTTGCCACATGCTGCTCTGGCTTCTCTCTGATCAACAATAACCAATTGGTCGTTCATACCAGCGCATCTGGCTTGTCCTGGCTGTGTTATTTATGGCTGTTCAGATGCTGACATGGGCTGAGGGCTGAAAGGTAGACATGCTATAATGACGTCCTGTACATTGTAGGATCTGATGCAGACCAGAAAAGTATCCCTTTAGCTGGTGTTGTCTTTTTAATTACCCCAGATTGCCTCTTAGCTTTGTAGTTGTGAACAGCAGCACTGTTAACACTGCTTTCATTCACTAAAATAATACAATTACAGCACTCCTTAAACTATGATTGCAGTTAAAACACTGTTCAATGAATATAGTTTTGCTCCAGCAAGATCTAGAGTGGCCATCTTTAACTTTCAAGTTAATACAGCACTTATTTTTGACTACCAGTATGGCAGGATCACCAAACCATGCCTGCTTCACATGCTGATTAAGAATGTGCTGTGCTCACTTGAAACATTAAGTTGAACATGGGAGAAAATGGTTTTGTCCATAGATTAGGTGATATGACCAGGAAGACATGAAAACAAATCCAATACATGGTTATGTATATATAACCCAAATTGTCTCAGTCAGATTACACATATGTAACTCAGAATAAAAATATGATCCGAAAATAATCCAGTGACAATATGGAAGTGGTTTTGAGGCTTCTTTTCTGATTTTACCATCATCCATCCATTTGAGTTCGTATTTCTGGGATTTGCAACACATATATTTCAACACACAAGGCCAACTCAGCTCATTGTAGTTACATCAACTACTGCTCTTAGCACACTTGGCTGTACAAATCATTTGTGCTTCTAGCTATTATAAGCCATGCCAAAAACCAAACAAGAGCAGTATCAGGCCTGCTACTAGGTTCTTCTAATTATTAATTGCTAATGATTTCAACTGGAATGCTGAACAGTAATCCCATCCATATATTCAGGACACAAAATCATTGCAGGATATTCGCCAAAATCAGGACTACAGAATAGCTGCAGAATTGGTGGTTACTGAACGTGATCACAGCAAGAAACTCATTTGCTGGAAGGTGAAGATGGCATTTGTTTTTGCATTATTTACAGTGTTGTGCTTGCAGATTTCCCTGGTGGAATTTTTAAGGCTAATAGAAAGAAGACAAACGTTAGCCTAACAGGCCAGGTGTGAGCTGAAGGGGGCTGGGATGAGGAAGAAAGGTGTGTGCAAGAAACACGGCTGTTCGTGAGAGTCATGAGGTTGCCCGGTAATGGGAGAGGAAGCTTGCATGAAGGAAAGGAAATAGAGCTGCTGTTGTCTTCTGGAGTTCCCAGTGTTTCCTTGGAAGAACTATGTGGGATGGGTGGCCTTCTCCCACACTGCTCAAGGCACGAAACTTCAAAGAATTTATCCAGGGAGACACATCATCAGGGAGCAGAGCTGAGCTTTTCATGTTGTTCAGTACATGGAAGGATCAGTCCATTGGATCTGACTATGGAAAAATTATATCCAGTTACCATTCCTCCCTGGCTTTTTAAGAAGGGCTGAGGTCCTTTCGGAATTTTCTCCCCCATGCTGATTTGCATCTCCTGTTTGCAGAGAGGAGAGTTTCTTTGCTGGCTGGTATGAGAGCACTGCTTGGGGAGAGGGGGCTGTCAGGGCCAGGAGAAGGAAAAGTTCCTCTGCCTTCTCTTCTGGGGAGGAATTTCACCAGGAGATGCAGCCTACCCATCTCTCACAAAACTCCCTGCTTTGATCTTCTCTACCAGAGAAGCTATGAAGAGAAGCTCCTTGCTTGTCCAGGTCGGTGCTTCTCCATCTCTTCCTCCCTGGAGAGCTGCTGTGGAGAGACTTTTGATGTGAGTCTCCCAGCGTGACCCAGGGCTGGGCTGGAGTGCAGTCCAATGGGGTCTGAACATGGGGTGGGTGTCCCCCGCAGCCCCTATCAGGAATGAATTAGAATGTTTCATTCTTGTAAGTGATACTTTTTTGAGTAAACATCCCTGGGTTCCTGTGATGTGTAACTAATGGAGTGCTAAACTCTCAGGGCTGGTTTAAGACTCAGAAAGTACACGTGTTGCCAATCCATCATGTTCCTAATACTAATTAACATAGCAGGGACACAATAAAGTCCCAGAACCTGCATACATTACCCAGCTCACATTACCACTCTATAACAGTCTCTCTATTGACCTAACAAAAGCACACATTGGAAAAACGAGACGCGGTCTCTTCTGACTCAGCTAGACCTGTGCAGCCCAAGAAGAGAGCCGAGAACTCTCATTTATTATTGTCTATTATTATTCTGCTATATAATGGAACTGAGTTCTCAGATCATGTACAATGACATTTCTACCTTGCCTGCGTTTGTGTGTTACACGCTCCTGGGCAGGCAGAGCAGCCTAATGCAAGCAGAGCAGCCACTGACTTGCGGAGGGATGTGACCGCATCGCAGGACACAAGGAAAGGAAGACCTTACTTGTCAATTTGCATCCCTGTTATTTGCAGTTCAGTTATAATGAAAATCTTAAAACGTTACCACTATAATTATCTTTTGTTCCTAGACTTAAACTAGTTCCTGTGTAGACAAAGAAAATAGGTAAAAATTTGATTGAAATTCATTCTTGGCTAGATGAACATTTATTTTGAGGTCCCAGAAAATTTTCCTTGTATTGAAACACACTGATATCCACCTAATAGGCTTCTTTCAATGTATGGTAATTCCACTGATTTTAAGAGATGCATGATGTACAGCCAAAGAAAAACTGGAAGGAATCCGAACAGCAAGAGATCAGCACATTCATGTTGCAGTGATCCCTAACTGGACACAGTCCGGCTTTGTGGAAGTTGGGGGTGAGCCACCGTTCACTTCCACAATTTCATGGTTAGGATTTTATGGTGCCTCTGGATGAAATCGGTGGAGTTCACTCACCAGTGCTTGAGGCTGGGGTGTATCTCCTGTTGTTGCACATCCTTCAGTGGGCTGATTATGGAGAGCACTATTTTAATTATTATGTCATGAAGTTCTGTTACCTTGTTGAAGTGATGATAAGTTTTGTAAGTCAGTACAACACTACCAATGGGGTAGGTCCTTGGGCAAATTCACGTTTCCTTACTCCTTGGTTAAAAATTCGGATGACTTTTTTTTTTTTCCCCCTGAACAAGCTGTTAGGGTGTGTCTTGCTATCATAAATGTATTCTGAAATAGTTTTCTCATTACTATTTAGAAGGAACTACTCATTTATACCTATAAATCCCACAAATTGTGCATCCCCTAGGTCTCCAGTATGTGGTTAAACTGGATGGTATCAACTGGTTGGACATTTTCACTGAGGTGTTGGTGTTTCTGTGCTACCGTCTGGTATGGGATGGAAAATATCCCCTATAGAACCAGAAAAGCGGGCCTTAAAGACAAAATCCTTCCGATGGGAGTCACAGAGGAGACGGAGATGCGCCAGACCGATGTCAGCAAGGTGGTGCTGCCCCAGCCCTGTGGCACAGCAGCTCCTCTCATCTTCTTTCTGAGGCGAACAGTTGAAGAAGAACCAGCAAGAAACTCCTCAAGCCCAGTGTTTTGTGGATCGTACTGCCAACAAACTGGTCGTGCAGGGCAGGCTGAATCTCTGAAGAGCGCATTGTCTTCTAAGTCAAAACGAATTAAATATGGGCCTTACCCAGCTTCCCCTACAGTCCACACAGGAGGTTTTCTGTTGACTTCAGCAGAGCTGGTTACAGCCCTTTACTCCTCAAGCTGGTTAATTTTATGCACTGAGTGGTTTGACACTTTGCGTAGTTGATATCATGCTGGATGGCCAAAGACCGCGAATTACTGAAGTGTCACAGATGTTAAATCATGAAGTAGATGACAGTGTGCTCGCTATGTCATATGATCTTAGCGCAGTTTGTGGAATAGTCTTTTTTATTATTGCAAGTAATCATAAGTGCTGAAAAAATACCATAAGTAAAATAGCATTTTTGAGTACAATGCATCCAATGTTCCTAATATATATACACATCTGCAATATGTTAAACTCAGACTTATGCCCATTTAATCTCAAGGATTTCAATGGGGTGTCTGTATGGAATGAAGGGAAGAGTTTGATCCCAGAATACTGAGTGGCTGCACCTTTCAGGACAGCTTTATGCCTTAGATTTTCACCTAGACTTGTGTTTATAACAATAAACACAGCATTTATTAAATATATATTTATTATACATTCCACACTAGCGAGGGTTTATCTAATGTAGGAATCATTTCAGCTATTGTTTGCTTTTCTTTGATGATTTTACAAAACAACATATCCAGATAAATCTGACGTGTGGCCATGTGTTAAGCCATAGTGCTAAATGTCTGACCAGGATGAGCTCTGCCTACAGACAGGACCAGCATATCTATTCCAAGAGTCAAATTCAAGCCAGTCAATGAGCAGGTGAACTTGTGAGAGGAAAAGATTTTGCAGCAGTTACAGCTCCCGTGTTCCCCTTTACAGATACAAGTCAGAACAGAAATGGATACTTCAGTCCTGCTTTCTTCTGCTATTGGACAAATTTATAAGATGGGGCAGAAGCACAAGCGTGTTTGCCAAACAACCACTGCTTAGCACTGCAACCAAGAGTGAAACAAGGGCAGAGCAAGAGAAGCAGTAAATGGGATGCTCCTGAATGCCCCTTAACACGTAGGTGCTGTGTCCAGCCAGGGCACCAGCTTCTCTCCTGTGGTGGCAATGGCATCTCTTCAGAAGGTGACCCGGGTGTGATCCCTCCATTTATATTGGCTCTGAGGGGAGCTGGAGGTCCCAGGGGTGCCACCTGAGACAGAGACAGGCTGGCAGCAGCCATACTCATCCCCCCTCAAAAATACGTGGTAGGAATGATGTGTGGACCAAGTGTGGAAAATCCCCTGGATGTGCAGAAGTACTAGCTGAAAATGAAAAAATGAAAAAAACAAAAGAAAAAGAAAAAAACAACGCCCGAAATAGGATCATATTTTATTTGTATGGCTGCAGAAATCTCTTCCACCTCAAACATCAGCTCAAAACTTCTGGAAGGGGGCCCTGAGACCATAAATGCTTCCTGTTGAGTGTGGGAGGCGTTTGAGGTACATCAGCGTCACACCTGCTGTTTTGGGAGTTCACCCCTTCCTTTCCTGTTTCCCCAATTGATGTCCAAGAGCCAAGTGAGTTGGGAGTTCACAGTACCTGCACATGACGACATGCCATGTGGACAGATCTCCATGGAGCTACAGCAAAGGCTCACCTGACTTTCAAGGTTAAGTTCTCAGAAGGGTAGATGGCAAAATCCTTCAGAGAGGTTCAATGGAAATGTCAAAGGTGGGGATGCACTACACCGTGTTTTCCACGTGGTTTCCAGAGAGCCAGACTGTCTCCCATTCCCTCTGACGTGCTGTGGGCACCGAGCAGATCCCACTCACCTCTACCACTTTGGACCTCTGCATACTGCATAGTAGACCCATAGTGAGCCGGAGTCTGATAGTTGTATTTGCGTGGTGTGCAATATCACACCCTGTGAATGGTTGTGCAAACTTCTTGCTGGTAGGAGTGTGACAAGCAGCCTTTAGAGTGGCCTAGGTACCTGCCGGTGTCAATGTGGCCCGAGTCTGCCTGGCTTATTTTAACTGATACATTGCAGATCCTGATGCTTTTTTTTCATCCTGACTAATACCTCAGGTCATCCTATTTATTTCAGTAAGGCTACTCAGAGACTGTAAGCTACCTAATAAATGAGAACACAGTTCTGGCTAGTTACGGCTATGTGATTGAATTTTTACCCCTAGGCACAGCGTAGCCTACCCAACTTATTTGATTTAGCAGGTATCTTATTGGCATTTTAAATATTTTGCGTGTGACTGTAATGCATCCTGAGGGGAAAGGAAAAAAGCCACCACAAAACAGTTTATTAGCAAGGCTTCTTGCTGTTCCGCTAAAATATGGCAATCAAAAAGACAATTTACGTTGCAGAGACTTGACCTTTACTTTCCAGGACTGTAAAATAAAACCCCAAACTCCACACTTTCTGCATCTGGTTGACATTTGAATAAAACTGCCAGAGTGCAAACAAGTTTTGAGACAACATCTCCAGCAAACTCTGCAGTGACTCTAAATATATTCTTGGCTAAGTTACTTTTTAAGGCCATATGTTGAAAAAAAATAAAACCCAAAACTTCACTAGAATTTATTGCAACAAGAGATTTGCCAAACTACTTAAGACATTTGGGAAGATTATAGTGAAGTACATTAGTTGCTGACTTGACAATTTGCTATGCTCACTGCTTGTATATTGGATTCTTGATACTCATGCTGAGAGTTGATCCAACTTTCTAGTACATTTTAGCAAGAGATCTGCCAAATGTCTACTGGCTTATTAAATGCTGGCAAACCAAAGTTCGGCTTTGTTTATAAGCCAGAGCAAAGCTGCTGCGGATGGCACACAAGCCCTCCTTATGGCATTTTCTTGTTTAAATTCAAAATTCCAGCACAGGATTGGATAGGGACTGGTTTGGACTAGTTTTGGCTTGGAGTCTCTCTAGGTCTGCCTGGATGTCCCCTGTCCATGAACTTGGAGTCTGCAGAGCAGAGAGTTCTGGTTCCACTGAGCCATGTTTCTTCCTTGCTTCATCTCATGATCACCACACCTGCGTGGTCCCATTTGTAGAGGCATGGGCCAGAATGTGCCTCCCTGGTGCAGCCCTGACGAGCAGTCAGACTCCTCAGAGGGATCTGCCGTGGAGGGCAAACCTGCCCTTCCTTCACAGCTGACCTCTTCTTCCTCTCTGGGAGCCCAACTCTACTGCCTGGCAGCTGCCAGGGTGAAAAGGGTTGTAGATGGGAAACTCTGCTACACCCTGTGCCTGATGCCAGTCTCTGTGCCTGGACTCGATCATCTGAAAGGTCCTTTCCAACCTAGGCAATTCTGTGATTCTAGTCTCTAGGTGAACCTGCTTTGGGAGGGGGGATGGACTAGATGGTCTCCAAAGGTCCCTTCCAATCCCTGCCATTCTGTGATTCTGTGATCCAAAGCTGTCTATGTCCATGGGAAACTTTCCATTGACGCCTCTGGATCAATCTTCCCATCAGACTTTGCCTAACTGCACCCAAAGTGGCAATCCTGCTCTGCTCACCATTACTGCTTTTGATGTCAATCCAGTTTTACATGACTGAAGATTATCCTGGTACGGTACGCAAGTTTCCCTGTAAAGGCTAACCCTTGCCCTCCTTGCCAAAGCAAACATTCCTACAAAGGCCGTGGAATCACTCTCACAGTCAATAAAATTTACTTCCATATCATGCTATACTGAACACATTGCCTCAACATTTCTTACATCTTTATTATAAGTATTTATTATATTTATTTGATTGACATACAGAACTAACAGAAAATTCTTCCGCTGACCCTGCGCGTAAACCTGCTTACAAATATGTTAGGTAGGTATGTATTAAAAAAAAATAATAATCAAACAATTAAACACCTGTTTAAAACACAAACATGAAAATTAAAATTGCTTGTTTAAAACGTTTAAGGTACAACCGGTTTAGAAAGGTCTGTGTCGCGGGATAAAAAATGTTTACCAGGTTTTCCAGGTTTACCTTACTGTAAGTGCTGTTTACAAGAGACAGAGGGAATCTGATGTAGGGAAAAAAAAAAAAAGTCCACATTTTTATGAAAGAAAGCTGCAAAAGAAATCAAGGCTTTTAGTAGTTGGATAATAAAGGAAAAGGTGATTCTTCCTTTTTTTTTTTTTTTTTTTTTTTTTGTCCCCACGATTGAGATCACCTGGGAAATCCCAACAGTGTCTTCGCTGGAGCAAAGACATGGTAGGTCTCCGTTCCGCGGAGGAGAAACCTGTCTTGCAGGGCCCGGAGCCGGGGCCAAAGCCTGCCCTTACGAGTCCCTGACACCGCGGCCCCGGCGGTGGCAGCTCGACGGCGCGGCCGGAGCCCCTGCCCCGGCACCGGCACCCCTGCCCGGGGAAGGAGGGGGAGCCGGCGGGCGGGGGGGTGGGGTGGGTGTAGAGGCAATTTGTTTCAAATTAACTGGTAACATCTCTGACTAAACAANGGTGGCAGCTCGACGGCGCGGCCGGAGCCCCTGCCCCGGCACCGGCACCCCTGCCCGGGGAAGGAGGGGGAGCCGGCGGGCGGGGGGGTGGGGTGGGTGTAGAGGCAATTTGTTTCAAATTAACTGGTAACATCTCTGACTAAACAAGCGGCGGGGATCTCCCGCGTTTGGCAATGTAATCTGCTCCCGACGGCGCGGGGAGAGGGCAAGATCAAAGCATTCCTGGCGGGGAAATTGCACCCGGGGTTGCCGTTTGGTTAGCCTGCCCTAACCCCGCTAATAAATTTCCCGGGAGGAAGGGAGGGCTGGGGAGGCGAGGAGCGGGGCAACGGCGGCACCTGCACCTGCCCGCCGTCCCCGCCGCAGGGGAAGGGGATGCAAAGCGGGGCCCGCCGCTGGGCACCGGCCCCGCCGCCGCCGGCCGTCGAAGGAAAACCTGCGCACGGTCTTCTCGGTGCCCCGGAGCTGCTCTCCCCCCTCCGCTTCTCACCCGCCGGGGCGCTGTCACCCCCCCGCACGGCCTGAGGAGTCGCCCCCTGTC
>JAHREE010000430.1:362466-587243 GCA_033628505.1 Tringa tobata
CAACAAATGAGTAAAATCAATTAGGTTTGTTTTTTGTCGTCCCGTCCCCCCCCCCCCCCCTTTTGATCTGAACGCCTAACACAGCAGCACCGTTTGCTGGCTTATCTATAGTAAGGTATGCGTAATAGGCTCTTCTTTTTTTTTTTTTTTTTTTCTTCTTCTTTCTTTTTCCTGTCGAAAACGTTAACTGTGGAAGAACGACATTTTAAAGACGGATATTTTAGTGAGAGCGTGTATTTTTGTTCCCCCTGCCCTCTTCGGATTGTGCCCAAATTTATTTCTATGTCTGCTGCAATTACTTTCCAAACTGTAGCCCTGTAAAACATCACAGTTCTCAAATCTTCCTTCCCTTCTCCCCCCCCAATAGAATGCTCTTTTCTTTGCCTATGCAAGCACAATTACAATTTTGTCCTGTTAGAAACCTCTAATTTTCGTCTTCAATTCCCTCTTTAAAAAAAAATAAATCCCTTCTGTATTCTTCCTCTAATTTATCTTAACTTATCCTCTAATTCCTCTAATTTATCTTAACTTTCTTTTTCTTTTCTCCTAGTTTTCCTTGGAATTTTCTGCCATCTGTAGGAATCTGTACATAGTGATCATCTTTAGAGAATAGAAAAGGCATCAGCTGTAGGTATAGATAACTTCCTTGGCAATGGGGAAACCTGTGTGAGAGGAGTGGGAGTGAAAACAGGTAAAACCCTGTTCTCCTTAGTCATGTAAGTAGTTCCATTAATTCAATGGGATTACTTGTCTGGGAAGAGCAAACAGGATTGGACCCTACCAGTTATATTAAATGAATCCGGTTAGCCTGGCAATTGAATATACTGAAGGCTCGATGTTTATGTTTTATTAAGGTTCTTTTTTCGTTCGGATGAAATAAAGTATTTGGATATTTTTTTTGTATTTGTTAAAAATGGGTGGTTATCTCCTTAAGCTGTGTGGCGCTATACTAGTCATAACACATAGAAGTGCTTTGCCGTTCCGCTCCCCCCCCAACCCCCTTTTCCCCCCTCCCGATCTGCTGTTTTGGAGTTGCTTTTTAAAGTTACTAATCAGCTAGCTTTGAAGGAGAGACTACACATGCCGGAGGAGCAGGGCTTGCTTATCAGCGGTGAGGAGCTGGTACCGAGCGTGCCTGACGGCGCGGGGAGCTGAGCCTCCGCGGCACGACGGCTTCAGTAGGAGCTGGCGGTCTCCAGGGGGGTTGTGGCAAGTGCCCGGCGCCTGCTGGAGCCCTTCCACAGACACAGCTTCGGTGTTTTTCCTTACGCAGCTCCATTCCTAACGCTGCTTTGTTGTTCTAGGTTACCGCCCTATTCCAACAGACCCTTACCTGGGAGGGAGCTCACCTTTGCCACCCCCTGTAAGTGACAGGATGAGGAAGAGACGGGCTTTTGCTGATAAAGAGTTGGAGAACATTATGCTAGAGAGAGAGTATAAAGAGAGAGAGATGATGGAAGCTACGCAAGCAGCTGCCCTTTTTCTCCCTAACCGCATGGTGCACGGAGCTGAGTACAACTCGTATAAAACAGCCTTCAACACTACACAAGTTGATACTCCAAACAAGGAGTTTTGCAATTTTTTACCAACCTGCCTCGATCTAACCATGCAGTATTCAGGATCCAGCAACATGGAGCTGATTTCTTCAAATGTGAGTGTAGCTACTACCTACAGGCAGTATCCCCTGTCCTCTAGGTTCTTAGTGTGGCCAAAATGTGGCCCCATTAGTGATGCTCTCCTCTACCAGCAATGCCTGTTAAACGCCACTACTGTCCAAGCTCTCAAACCCGGGGCAGGTTGGGATGCCAAGGTCTCACAAAGTCAGGACTGTCCAAACACTGAGCACGACATCATCTCTCCAAAACTGGAAAATCCACTCGTTCTGACCCACACACAAGACATTCAGCAGTCAGGTAATGAGATACTGTGCCTTCCTCAGGAAGCCCGTGAGAGGTCAGCTTTCTCTCCCCCGAAAAGAACTTTCTCTCAGATTTCTGATAAGGATTCCCTGGCTCCTCAGGAACAGATATTAAGCAAGATCAGCAAAGAGAGTACCAAGCCCCCTCCACCGCTCAAATACAATCCATTTCAGTCACTGTTCCAGCAAACATTTCCTGACAGATCAGGAGCAGAGCTGAGAACATCATTTGTCAAAGAGACTTTTGAAGATGCTTCTAAGAAATACAGAGAGTGTGCCATTAAAGAGAACCAAAAATACAAGCTTACAATAGACAAATGCACAAAAGACTTCTTTGGGGCCAAACAGGCCACAACAAAACTTTCAACAACTGAGCCACTCTCATTTTCAGTTGAATCCATCCTTAAACGACCTTCTTCTGCAGTTGCTAATGTCTCTCAATGAATAAACTATACTTTCAGTGTAGAGAGTTTGTGTGCTTTGCTTTCTGCAGAGTTGCTACTGCCTGCCTTGTCTCTTAAAAGATTTGTAAAGAGGAATTTCTACTGTAGATGGTAATTCTTTCTTTTATCTCAAAATGATGTACATAAATATGCATGTTTTCTCTTCTGAAAAAAGAAATATATTTAATTTTTAAAAATTGAAACTGCATGTACAGACTGTAAAGTGTTGTTATGTTAAGCAGCACTTCAAACTGTTCAATAAAATGAGATTACCTACAAGCACAGATGTATTCCTGATCTGTTTTGTCTCTAGTATCTCACAGGCAAGCATGCCCTACTTTCAGAATATTCTTATTCTTTTATCTGCTTTTATCAATGTACTTACTAGTGTTCTTGGTGGACTAAGCAGTCATTTCTGCTTTGAACTTCCAGTAACGAAGAGAAGAGATGACTATGGTGCACATAGGCTTGTGTGAATTTGCAAGACTCTTTTTGTTAATTTAGGTGAGGTTTAGATCAGATTCCAAATGCCTACTTTATTCTGAAAGTGAAATGCATGCTAGCAAAAAATACGGGTTTATTCCCTGTCTCTCTATAAAAGCTTCTGTCCCTAAAGCAGAAGAGTTACTAGATTGGATTTGAGGGTAATGGCTCTGGTGAGCTTTTGGATAAAAGACAGCATTCTTAAAAATTCATTTTTTGAATAAAAGGTTTGCCTTTTTTTTTTTTTGTTTGTTTTTAACGTTCAGCTGGCTTTATTCTGGATTTCCACCCCCTACAAAATCTCCTTTCTGTAAACATTTCATCTTTGACCAGCAAGAACTTGAGATTCTTGTGCTGTGGTAATTGAAATGACCTTTTGGCCGTAAAAATGATGCACAGAATCTTCACTGCTAATGAGAAATCAAGTCATGATCTCTCAGTTTTGTAATTCTACACCCTTTTGCAGGGACAGCAGAAATAAAGGAGATTAACTACTAGAATTTACCTGGGAACCTGAAATGCCCTCAAGTTCGTAGAAAAAGGCATTATCAGCTCTTGTTATGCCTGAGCTTGAAGCTTTCTAAATTCATGATTTTGTAAGTTTTTCCCTGTACATCACTGCTATCACATCTAGTGCTAACTGGTAATCCCTTGATTACTTTCCTTCCTTTACATTTTTATCCTGCAGGCAGCACTCAGCCAATTGAAAGGATCTGTGGCTTGTTCTTATTTTTTACTATTTTATAAAGATAATTTCTCTTTGGTATTTCTGGTGAGCAGAATGAAATATTTTCTGGTTCTCACTGCACAGGTAAAAATGCTTATTCTGCTATGAATAAATCTGAGCCGTGAGTTTCTGATTCTGTAAGTATCTCTGAAAGCGTTTAGTGTTTCTGTGGGTAGTGGTGTCCCTGAACAGCAGGACCTTTTCGTGGATGGGAGGAGTCATCCATGGTGGGTGCTTTTCTAAGCCGCTCTGTTAAAGCAACAAACACATCGGAGAAAACACATTTTACATAACATGTAAATTTTTACATAACGCATCCTACAAAGCACATAAAAATTTTGTCAGGAATGTAAACAAATTTGTTGTACTTTAAAAGAATCTTGGGCACCAGCTAAAGTTTCGCTTTTCAAAAGTATTTATACTAGCTAGCTAGCCGAACAAGCATTTCAAATGCAGCGAGATGCTTTTCATTTTTTCAAACTCTGTCCTTTATGCAGTTGCCATTAGAGGGAGTTTTAACTTACTTGAAAGCTGAATCTGCTTGTTGATCAGTTTAGCAGCCAGACCAAGCTAAGCAGCTTTTACCCGGAGTAAACGGAGTGAAATTCTTCACATTTCATATTTGTTTGCTTTCACCATGGCTTCCTTCTTTGGCTTAGTTGAACATTAAATGTTAAAAAGGGGTTTTAATTTAAGCAGCGTTTCCTTTGTTATTAAAAATATGATTTGTTTTGTTTTTCAAGCTGCTGGCATAAACTAGGATGACAGATGAAAGAGAGTTCAGCAATCTATGTAGTGAACCAATATTGGATACTGGAATTAGTCCTGCATAAATATTTTTTTGCCTGACAATGTGCACATCTAACATTGTCCAATTTCACATCTGAAACATTTTTCCAGGAAGTCACTTGTCTTTATTCATCTCTAAAAAAAAGATCAGAAAATCAAAGCCCTCCAACAGATGGGTACCTCTTGACCTTTTAAAGAACCAGTTGGACTGAACAAATTCAAACTCTGAAGATATACCAAACACTATTATATATCTATACACACACACACACACTTACATACATAATATGTGTATGCTCCAGATAGTTTTGTTCAAATTCCAGTCATCAGAAGACAGGTGACATTTCTATTACTATTTGAAAAATTATGACCCTTGAGGTGAAACTTGGGCAAGTTGTTTGCTTCTCTTAAAAAATTAGTCTCGCTGGAGTCAGCATTTGGCGACCCCTTCTTGCTGTCATCTGCTGGTGTCCTTCTTCAGTTTCTTTAGCTATTTTGCCCTGTACTCAGTTTCCTTTCATTTCATAGACGCTGAGCCTTACCTCTCGTACGTCTTGAAAGCTTGTTACACCCAGATTGTTTTTCACTTTCCTTTGTTAAAAACATGTGGAAAGTCTTTTTTTTTCATGGAGATGGTGATTGGTAGCTTGAGCAAGACAGCATATACACAGGCATCCTGTGATTTTCCTCACACATCTTTGCAGTGGATGTATAGCACTCTTGCCTCTTTCGGCCATGAGCTCCTCCAGAGCAGTGGTGACTTGTCCACTGTGCAAACTCATGGAGAAGAAGTCATTGCACTTACTGCTAGGCAGTGTCTCCCTGGCAATAAGCCAGCTGGTAAAATATCCTATGCTCCCTGCTTCTTAAATACAATTTTTGTAGCATTTGTTTGTTGTGTGGATGCCTGTATCTCCTGTACAGTGTGACAAGTTTTCTCTGAGTATGAGAAGCACCTTTGTGCTGTGCTCATGGGCGTCAGGTTGCATTTTCCTTCTGATCCTCTTCTGACCTCAGTTTTTCTTACGTGATGGTGCTACGTGCTTGTTGGGAAGCTCAGCTTTAAGGTTGGGGCAGGGGGCCAAGAATCTGTGCTGGCTGTGGAGCACGAAGTGGTTTTGGAAAAGAATACAAAGAACAGTTACTCACTGAGTAAGCCTGGCTGATGGCACTGTTGGAGACAACCAAATGCCAGTTGGAAGTGCAGGCCTTCCATACGCATGCTGAGGCAAAAATTTTTACAGGTGTACAGAGGTGTATAAGCCTACACAACTAGAGGAACTGGGAATTAACAGTACCCAGAGAGCGCCTGACTTACTGTCTGGCATGGTGGCAAAGAGTGAATGGTGGTGGGTTCACCTGGAGTAGGTAAAGGTTATGGATGGGTGCTGCAGTGATGGTGCTTCTCCCTCACGTGGCATGGGAGAATTGAGAAGGGGTATGTGGTGGTGGTGGGGAGAGTCCCTGCTCAATAGGTGTGGGTCCTTGGCTTTCTCTCGGGTGCTGGCACCCCGGAGGTGACTGCACCAGCACTGCTGGCTTGCCACAAAGCCTGCCTTAAAACTGTCATTTGTCTTTGACATCTTTTAATCAGCGCATCCAGCTGCTGGCCCTTAGGTCAAGGCACAGTGTTTGGTGAGATGGCTGGATAATCAGACACAAGTCATTCAGCTGATGTCAGGACTGAAGTGTCTGTGAAATCAACAGCTGAATGTGACTTAGCCCTGTGCTGTCTGCTTATCCTTCTGCTATGACAAAGACATCTCTGAGTTTTGCAGTCTGAGCTCCTCACCTCCTTGGGATCACAGGAGAAAGTCACTTTGTGGCCAGCTGTGAAGGCACAAGTCCCTGTAGAGCTAATGGCTCCAAAGGCTGAACATTAACCAGCTCCCAGTTGCCGTTGTTCTGGAATTAGAGAGTTTGACGCTCTCTCCATTTCTTTATTTTAAGTGTAGAACAGGGAGGCGTGTTCTCATTTTGATTTGGCAGCTTGTTTGCACTATCAAGGCTTTCAGTTCCTGTACCCAACACTTTCCATTCAGCTGACCTTGCTGTGAAAGGCACCAGGAGTCATTGCCCATGATGGATGAGATTCTCACTGTATCACTAAGTCCCTTCTCTGAATTACTGCCAGCTGAACAACATAAAGTACACATAATGCCTCCTTTAACTCACATAGTAGGGATCAGCCATTTTCTGTTTGCTTGCATTGAAACCAGGACAAACTGTGGCTTATGCAAGAAGAGCTGCTGGGGAAGCATGTGTGGGCAGGTGGAAACCAGTGGCAGGAATGTCAGTGCGACTGGAGAGACAGTAACAAGGTGGTGTTTTATGGGAGGAAGCATCCTTCTCCATAAATAATGAAAACATCCAAACTGGGAAAAATAATCAAATCATTCAATATTGTCACTTCCCTCTCTTCCTGTCCTCAGCACCAGCTCTTTGTGAACAAGCTACAATGATGTTTCAGTCCAGAAACAAGTCAGAAATCAGCCTGATGGGCTGCAGCCACCCCTTCTGCTGTAATTTGGCGTTGGTAGCCCAAAGCTAGTGAGCCCTGCTGTTATTGGCACCCGTTGTGTGCAGTGTGGGGGCTGATGGTGTTGCTCCTTGGTCACAAACGGAGGGTAGAAGTCAACCCTTCACCCCAAACTCAGCGCTCCAGACTTTGCACGGATGTGTGGCCATTTAGGTCTCTGGAATGAAAACTCAGCATCCAACCTGTGTGTTACCACAGGACACACTGCTGTGTGTCTAGTTTTTGCTGACAAATAAGAGCTTCCACGGTGACCAACAGAAAAGAAAGGTGTGATTCTTCATTTTCAGTTATGTTGAGATATTAAGTTGGAAGAATGGGAACAAGGAACAATTAAACTGCAAGAGGGCAGTGGCCCTTTTCCCAATTTTTGTAAAAAATAATTACAGCTGAAATCCACTCAAGGGAAAACAAAAAATGTCACAGGCAAGCCTACTGATTTGTATACCAACTGGAGCTCGCTAAGGGATGTACTTACCCTTGCAAGATGGAGTCTAGAAATAGATTTAGAAGAGATACAAAGGCTTTAGGAATGCCAGATTTCAGTCACACTATCTGGCTGACAGCCTCTGTGTCTCCACCTCACTGCTGTTGGCCAAATCTGGGCTTACAACAGTGATTAGATTTTTCACTCATTCTTTGGCAATCCAGGTGGGCAGGAAGCAGGTAACTTGCACTGGTACCATGTGTGATATATAGTTTCTATATTTGTGTAACAACAGCCAATAGTGGCATCCATTACACCCAGACTGGTTTTCATGTACCCATTTTCTTTCCACACACAAGAACCTTCTACATGCACTGGCCACAGCCAGGCTCCACTTTTCTAAGTCAGACAGAAAATATGGGTGAACCGTCCACCTTCAGAAAAGGCTTGCCTCTGCGTCATGAATGGCACACTGGGAGCTGTTCCTCAGTGGAAAGATGCTGTAAGTGGTCATAGAATTGTTGGATCATAGATTTAGAAAGTCCAGAGCTATGTATACAGATAGGAAAACAAAATTTTAGTGTAAAACATGTATAGGTAAAACCAACTCTTTTCAGGCAATTTCAGACTTGCAGCAGTGTGAGCATGGATGGAGAGGAGAAAAAAAATAATCAAAAGATCTTAGTAAGTGAGTTGGAGGTGACAAATATACAGGAGCTTTACATTTGAACCTGTGTGGAAAATAACATTTTAAAAATATTTTATTTTATTTTATTTCAAAGCTTTATTTGCACTTGTTACCATCTGAGCTGTCCTTACCTTGTAGAACAGTACTACTTCTTCTACTATATCCTCAAACATGTTTATTAATTGGAACTTAGTGCTATGTGGTAGAACTGTAGAGTAGAACTGTGGTGGTGCTGAGGCTGGATGGCAGCTCTGGAGGGTGCCCAGTCCCATCCCCAGGTCAGCCACAGCAGGTTGATCAGGGTTGTGTTCAGTTGGGTTTGAATATCTCTAAGGATGGACACTTCACAGACTCTCTGGGCTATCTGTTCCAGTGTTTGACCACCTGCACATGAGAAAAATGTTATTCTGTTTAGATGGAATTTCATGTATTCAAGTGTGTGCCCATTGTCTCTTGTCCTGTCCTGGACACTGCTACAAGATCTATCTTCTTTGGTCCCACTGTCTTTGCTCCTACTATCTATACACAGAGATGAAGTCCTCTCTGAGCATTCTCTTCTCCAGTCCAATTCTCTCAGCTTTTCTTGATAAAAGATATGCTCCAATCCCTTCATCATCTTCAAGACACCTTTTCTGGACTCACTCCAGTATGTTCTTCTGTACAGGGGAGCCCAGCACTGGCCATAGTCCTCCAGATAGATGAGTCTCACTAGGGCTGAATAGAGGAGGGATCACCTCCCTCCACGTGCTGGCAACACTCTGCCAAATCCAGACAAGGATTCTGTTGGACATACTTGTTGAAGAGCACACTGCTGCCTTCTGGTCAACTCAGTGTCCACCAAGACAACCCTGACTCAGGACGTGTCATGCAGGACTTACATTTTACAATACTACCATCATCTGCACAAGGATTAAATAAACTCTCCTCTGTTAAATCATTGCATACTAGATTCATGGTGGAGTAAAGAAGTGATTTCCTGTCACTTTAGGACTGCAAGGTCTGAAAAAAAAAGTGAAAAAAAATTACTGAAATCTGTCAGTATGACAACAAGCATAGTGCAAACCACTGCAAACCTATGCAAACCTGAGATTAAGGTGATGTTAAAACTTCAGCTCAAGCTCAAGATGAAGTAGTTATGCAGAGCATGATTAAAAAGCTTTATGTTAGGAAGGGCTGCATTCCCTCAGAGTCAAACGTAATGTCCACCTTATCGCTCACCATGCCCTCCCATATTACTCTTTCATAAATGGATTGAGAAAACAGGAGTTGTATTATCATAGTTTAAAATTATTTCCATTCTAACTCTGGCAAAGTGGTCTAGAATTTTAGTTCGGAAACAGAGGCTTCATACTGAAATTGCTTTGTCATTAATCTGCCTCTGGGATGTGCCTAGAGGGAGCTGGCAGCCTGGTTCACTTTGGGAAACTATCTTGGTGTGGCAGGAAGGTACAGAGGAAACTAAGACCAGAAGTGACAAGGAGGGCTTCACCTAATGGCTGGTGGGTCAGCTTCCACCTTCTCCTTGCTGGCCTTGGAGAAGGCAGGGAAGGGCAGCAGGGCCCTGTACAGAGCCCGGCACTTGCCTGCTTCCCGCAGCCCCAGCCAGGCAGGGAGAGCACAGCCACAGCCTGAGCACCCCCTTGGACAGAGGGACAGCTGACTGTCGTTATGGCGGTGGATGGGTGGCAGCCTGTTTTGGAGCACTCTGACAGAGTTTTTCCGGTCAAAAAGCTTTAGCTTTTTAAGACTTTTTAAGTGGAGCATCCCCCGACGCAAACCCGCTTGCTTACCAAGCTGCCGCGTCCTGCCTGGGTAGCAGTTCTGGGCTAACAGTTTGCAGATGTGGCAGTAAGGGGGCATGCTCTGCTGGGTATGGAGGCTTTAGGCAGAGGCTCTGCGATGCAAAGAAACGAGAGGAAAACAGTTTTTGGGATAAAACTCTTTTCTTCAGTCCATTAAATTCCTTGCTCAGAATTAGAGGAGAGCGACTCAGGGATTTTGAACTAAGAGCGACTGAGAGTAAACCCATGAGGCCGTGAGCATTATTTGTAGTAATTTAACCTCAAAGCAATGATGGTGTAGCTAACCGTAAAGGGGTTTGCGTCTAACAGAGGAGGATATGAGCAGAAGGTTATGCTGAGAGCGTGATCTTCTGTAATTTATGGCAGCCAGTAATAAGTCCAGGCTTACAGAAAGGAAAGCACACACATGTTAACAACAGGGTCCCTGCAGCAATGTCTTGATTCAGCTTCTGGTGTTACTCCCACGCAGTGCGCTCAGAGGTGTCTTGTTTGTGGGAGCAGGATGGGAAGGGGCAGGGGAAGCCTCTGCAATGCAGTGAAGAGAGAGAGCTCATCTTTGCACTCCCCTGCTTGTTACCGCTCCCTGCGCAGCAGCTCACACTTTGCTTCCCACAGCACCAACACACACCCTTGGGGGATGTGGGTTGATACCACTCCAGCAGGTACACGAGATGTAGAAGACTGGCATGCGTTTTCTTAGCTGGCTTTGCTTTGTCTTTTACTTGGCACTCACTTAGACACCTGCAAACTCAAATCAAGCCCTTCTGCAAGGGACCTGTTGCTTGAAGTTGGGGGTCCCAGCAGAAGGTTGTCCTTGAGTTAGATTCCCTGTAGCCCAACTTCTAAAAATATGGCTCCTCCTCCTACTTTTTCTCCTGGCATGAAGACATCTGTACATTATATCTTCTCTAGCCAACTGACTCTGTCTGTGATGCTTTTTGAATTTGCTATCTTTGAGACTGCTGCTGTTTGTAAATGTAGCTGAAATAGTTTCAAAAGTGGAAAGGAGTAAAGTTGTTTTGGGTAAATGTTTTGGGTAACCATGCTAAAAAAAGCTTTTTCTCACTTTTTTTCCCCTATTATCCTGTCCTACACATTTATCTCATGTACCTTTCTAAACTCCCTCCTTTCTTGTCACACATGATGTCCCCTTTTATCTAGGACATACCAGTGACTCCTCCAACATAAGTGCTGAGGTCTGTGCTCAGTGCTACTTGCTGTTCTCAGGATTGGGTTCATGTGCTGCAAAACAGCCTGCCCCAGAGTGACTTGTAAAGGTTTTCCACAAAGCAACCAGCTCAGCGTGCTCGTGCGGAAGCTGCAAAATAAACAAGGAATAATAACATATCTCCCACAGCTGGGAAATGCCACATGTGGATGAGAATAATCCATTCATTAGGTTCTGAACACAAAGTCCCACCAGAGAGTATCATAAATCCACGTGATGTCCCTGAACGCTGGATTTTTCATTTGGGCATATGAAGGAACTGAAAAATGTGTAAAATGAAAATCACATGTACTCCAAAGCAGCTCCATAACACTGGAAGCTGGTAACATCTGAAAACGAGTAGGCAAAACTGACACATAAAGATGTGCTCTGAGCCAATTTACAGCAAAGGGTAAAGATCATATTGCATCTGAGTCAAAACAGGGTAGGCACTGCTCCCCAGTGACTGCACATCCGAAGAGTCTCTTGTGCACTGATTATACCAGAAAATGTATGGAATACATTACAATTATGAATGTTCCTCTGACATGTTACTTCAGAAAAGACTATGAGGGTAGCATAAAACATAGGGCTCGGTGTTTCAGCCTGCAGTCGTAACCAGCCCAATTTCCATTGCTGTCAAAGATGAAGCAGAGATGTTTATCTATACACAGCCACTTGTTAGAAGAGGCAAGTGTTCTGGCAGAACGAAGGTTTTCAGCAAAAGCAGTTGAAGTTTTTCTAAACACTGTGCTTTCTGACACTTCTTTGGACTTAACAGCTGAATCCAGAAGGCAAGTCTCCAAAATGCTTGTATGGTGCATTCTGCAATTGCATACTTGAGTGGGCCTAAATGGAAGTGTTTTATCTTCAAACTGTCATGCCATTGGTTTGCTCAAGATGTGGCTTAAATATTAAAAAAAAAGAAAAAAAAAAAGACCAACTCACTCCTATGGCTGATGTTTTATTATGCAGCTGATCTGATTAATTCCTTCCTACAGTTATTTTGGACTGTTCCATCTTTGCTGTTGTTTTATATTGAGGAAATGCGTTCTTGTGTTAAGCAAATATAGTATAGTGTTTGGAGGATTAAAGCAATGAGGCAAAAAGCTGAGGTCCAGGCAGAGACTTGGACTTGGAGTGCAGGGAAAATGAAAGCCACCTCCTGTGCCATCCTTACTCTGCATCTTACTGCTAACTAAGTCTATGAAAAGAAGATAAAATGAAGATTGGGATTGATGTCTGGACCAAAAGAAAGGCCAGAAATCCTGTGTTCAGCATATCCCAGGTGAAGGTGCATGCCTATAAGAGAAAATCAGCTAGCTTCTGCCAAGCTGTCTTTAGAGCACATCAACATTGCAAATCTCTTCCTGGTTGTTAAAGTCTTCTAGATTTTGAATCGACACATAAAACATGTTGATGGTGTAGAAACTATCACCATTTCCAGCCCTGCTTGGCAGCTCCTTGCTTCAACAGGGAGATGGGTGACTTGCTAGACTGAGTGAGAAGTAAATACAGGCTATCTGTTCCTAAGCAAGGGGCAGAACAATTCTGAAGGAGCTGGTGATGGTCTCCATTGGTCTCTCCCAGTTGAAAAATTAAAATTCATGAAGCCAGGAGTCAAGGAGCATCTAGCATGATAATACACGGCAACATCTGGATGTTTTGGGATTTGTTAAGAAAAACTTTTGCCTGAGAGAAGGGTTGCATCTCAGAAAGCCACCCAGGCCCAGCAATATCTGTTGAGCTATTGCTAAGTCATTCGAGATCTGGGCAGATTGAGTATAACTTCATTTAGAATAAACGAAGAGATGGCTCCCATATTTCAACTGGTTTTTACTGACTACAGGGGGTCCGTGCAAGCAGTATTTCTGTCTCTGCTTTGGACAACTCGGTGGTGAGTTTGTAGGCTGGTCCTTTGACCATTTGCCATGGGGAGTTTGGGAAAAGAGCTCCCAAAGGTCTGGATCACTGTATTTGGGTCTGCAATGGCTTGGCCCTGGATGTGCTGTGTGACCTGAGGGTTCAGTTCTGCTTCCATCAAAGCTTCTGGTGAAATTTCTCTCTCTCTTCCTCACCTGGAAAGTGGGAGAGGAGCAATTCACAAACACGGACAGATGTGATGGGGTAATGCCCTGGTGTCAGGAGCTGTGGTGTCATGAAAGTTTTGTCAAAGGCCTGGTTAATGCATTGGCTTCTCGGTGAGGAATGGAATCTGCTCACGCAGCTTCTGTATCAGAGTGTCTCCTTGCCAAACTAGCAGCCTGATGTGCCACTTCTTCTTGTTGGGAAGAAGCACACACTGACTTATAAATTCTTAAAAATGGGTACTTTGACCTTCATCTGTATAGATCACTGAATTAACGAAGTAATGCAAGACTGTCCCAGTCTACTCGCATATGGAGGGTTCCAAAACACAGACAGTCTTCCTAGGCAGAGGGAGCATGGTACTGTCTGTCCTGCCCAAAAGGAGAGGCTTCCCTGTGAGATGTGCTTTGGGAAAGCTTGTTCACCTTTTTGGTCTCTCCTCGGCAGCCTCCTGCTGAGAGTAGAGACACCTTGCTAAGGTTGTCAAAATTCAGTGATAAACACAGTGCATCCTTTTTTGTTGCTCTGATAGATCAAAGTACTTCATAAGGACTCAGACAGGTCCCAAACCATGAGGAGGTACTGTGGCAGTTCAGGGGGAGAGCAGGGACCTCTGGCTGCCCTAATTTTGGGTGTCCTCTGAGGACAGCAGGGCAAAGCAGGCTGCAGGAGGGATGAGGACAGATTGCTTGCCCTGAGCTGTCCTCAGGGGCTGGGGTGAGGTGTGGAGGCTGGTCTTGTGGGCTGCCCAGCACCACAACCTGAGGCAGAGCCACATCCAGACACCCCAACACAGTCATTTTGACTCTCTCACTGCTCACCCACACTCTCTGTGGCAAAGTAACCTTAACCAAATATAATGAAAACAAGCTTCCACATGCTGTAATCACTAGACATACTCCCTCTCAAACGGGACACGTACATGAAAAGAGTGAAGGACAAGCTAGGGATAAGAAAGGAGCCATGTAAAATCACTTTAGCATGTGGCTGCTAACATCAAAATCCTCAACATTTACTACGTGATGCTTGGTAATGTAGTTTGGCCCCCAAATGCTTTGCAGAGTTAGCAGAGGGACAAGCAGGGCCCTGGTAAGAAGCCCGGCTTGGAGATGACTGAAACATGCTGCAAAACGTGCGGTGCTCGGTGAAGTTTCTTCAGGAATCACTTTAAGAGCAGCAAGCTGAATAGTGAACCCTGACTGAACTTTGACTGAAGCGTTTGCTTTAGTGCAATCAAGTGACTGGAATAATGATAATGATAATAATAATCATCATAATCCTTGTTCTTGCAATTTCATTGCAACAAAAGCTAGCTAGATACTCTCAAAGCTTCTTGGAAGGACTTCCTTATAATTTACACTCCGTAGCTGAAATACAGATTCTGATGCACTGGTACCATACATCTGTTCTCCTGACTTTTTAACCATAGAGTGCTAGTTTATTGCTGAGCTTAAGGATAAAAGAAGCAAGAAATGAAAGTAAAAAAAAAAAAAAAGAAAAAAAAAAAAGAAAAAAAAAGAAGTTTCCTCTCCACTAAGTACATTCAGATGTCAGCCTCCAAAAGCCCTATACAGTGTTTCATTCCCGGATTATTTTACCTTCCTGCTTATGAGGCAATGTTGTTATCAAATAGGTTTAATCACAAAAGGGCTGGGTTTTAGAATGGGGAAATATTATTTGCAGATACTGTCAATAAAGTAAATTAAAAATTGCTGCAGTGTATCAGCACTAGTGTTTCTAAAGTTCCAAAAGGACAGATTTGTGAAATAACTATTCTTAGCTAACTTTAGTCCTTGTTTGGGTAAAAGTTTCAGGGATATCAAGGTTGCAGATGGGAGTCCAACAGTGATTCATGATACATACACCTGCTTTAAAGAAATGCTGTTACTGTCAGCTGTTGTGTAGAGGGAAATGTAGCTGACCACATCAGTGGTCAGAGTCTTTGGAGTTTGTGCCATCTTCCAGAATGAGGGAAATTAAAACTTTCAAGAACGCCCAAGGAAACATTTTATGTGTCAGTGTCTACCTTTGGCAGAGGGTTCCCACTGTGCATGTTTCCGCCCCAAAAGGTGTTCAAATGTGGCATTTACCCATACACATGACGGGTACTCGCTACACGATAGCACATAGGCGGGTATTGCTCTCTTGCTGGGTAACTCTTCATTGAGAGTGATAGCATTAACCTCCCTTAAATGGTTTAATTTATCCCAAAGAGCATATCTGACCCAGATTTCAGCTAAATACAACTGGCTTCTACCAGTTTCAGAGACAGTCATGATTTTGATTGCTTTTGTATTTTACAACCCCTGGCTGTTGCTTCTGATTCTGCAGGTAATGGCATTTGGTTTCTTTCATGGAGAACTTGAACGTCTCAGCAGAAGTCTTATGGTCCCACAGAAGTTCTAGTGTGAGAACAAGGAGGGTGTAAAGATGCTCAAGTTTAAAATTGAATTTGGAAAGCCTAAATATTGTTTTGTGGGCTGCTTTTTAGTGTACAGAGCATCCTTCTGCTTTACCCTCCCTAGTCACTTTCCTGAGTGTCATTTCTCCTCAAATACAGGAATTGCTGTAACTCCTGTGAGTCATCTGACCCAAACACAGGACAATGCATCTTCCCAAGCATGCTTCTTAGGTTTTAATTGCAATTTAGAACAGAGATCATGGGGAAACAATCTCGTGCAGCTAAGCAACATTTATGTCAAAATGCAAGTCAAAAAATTCTACCTTGTGCTTTGCTTGTCCATCTGTCTCCTTGGAAGCCACTTTCCTTCTCACAGCCTCTTATACTTCCTGGGAGAGTCTGACAAGGCAAATCCCTCTTCTTTGCTGCAATTTGTGCAGCTGTGGTAGCCTTTACAGAGAGGGGTAGACTTTGAGGCTTGGCTTTAATACAGAGATACATTCAGAAAAAAGTTGGTTGCTCAAAGCCTGATAACAACCAAAGTATAAGAGATGGGGCTAGAGACTGCTGTGAGTCCTGGACTCACAAGTGACTATTAATGGCTGTTGCAAGGAGGCTGTGCTGTCCCTTCCTGGGGGAGAGACTGCGCGGTGTTTAAAAGCACTTTTAAGAAACCTGTATGCACACATGCTCTAGCTGGTCATGGAGGGTTCCCTCATGCTTCCCTGTATGAGCTGGCTAGCAGTAAGTGAGTGGCAAATACTCTCTCTTAAAAGATTAGAGAGGCACACGTGGAGTAGCTGCAGCAGGAATTTCACTTTTTGATGCCTGGTTGCACAAGTATCAGGTTGTGGGCTGTGATTACTTGCTTCATTTCTCCCATGGTATATGCAAATTGTACCTTAGGGATGCCACAATATGTGACCAGATAGCCAGAGGAGGTGAAAGTTAAAGAGACCTGAGGTATAGCTGCAAGCTTTAAGCTAAGATGAAGGGATAACACAGCTAGGAGAACATCCCTGCTGCTCTCACCTCCTTACTGCCGAGAGGAGGAGTTATATGTAAAGCCCTCATGGTCTCTCCCTTGACATCCTCCTGGTTTTCAGAGCCTCTCCTGCATGCTGTCAGAGACCTCCTGGGCCTGCTGCTCCTCTCTCCTCCCTTAAGCATTCACTGGTCCCTTGCTAGGGACGTGCAACTTCTCAGGTCCCTCTGCCTGAAGCAAACCATTTGGTGATTCTCTTTAGGGTGATCACCAGCACACTGGGCAATGGGGCTGACACGTAAGCTATAGGCGTTTGGGCTTGTAGTTGGCACCTGTGGATATGGCTCTGGCAGCTAATAAATTACAGCGGGGCTGATGAGCCTCTGGCTCTTACTAGGTTCTGCAGGCACTCAGCACCAGAGAAGGATCTGTCCCTCAGGTTCCCCCTGCTCATAGTGCTCACACTGCCTTGGCTGGCAGAGGAAGGAAATGCCAAGTAGCCAGAGATGGGATATGTAGAGCTGAGCTTTCAGGAAAGCCTGAAATTTTTCTGTACCTTCCCTCAAAGGAACAAAAGGTTTTCTCTGAACACAAAGCTAATGCTGCTGGTCAGCGTGAGGGAGGAAGGTTTGATGTGCTTCATATGGTACCTGAGGAATTGGTACGACATCAGCTGATGAAGAGGAGTTCGTTGCTGCTGAGCACTCTTTCTCCAAAGCAGTGTGTGGCTGAGGCATAGAGGCTACTATCTCAGTGCTACTACCCTGAGATTTCTGTCCCCCGTCTGGTCGTGCAGCCAGACCTTCCCAAGCTGTGTCCAACCCCAAGGCTAGTAGCTAGCCTCCTGCTGAAACTCCTCCAACATAGGTTCGTGCCCTCACCCTGCTGTCTTCCAGCTCTCCTCAGGCACAATTTGTCCCATCCACGTATTTCATGCATCAAGCTTCTTCATCACAGACATCTAACAACCATCTTTCATGGGGCGTCCGAGTTCCAGGGCTTCTGTGCTGTTCTGTGCTTCACGTCCACCTGTATGCTGTCTATAGGCTGCTTGACCAATCCTGTCCCTAGCCAGGTCTTTTTATTTCCTCCCAATAGGATATTTACTCACTCAAATGCTGCTTCTACCTCTTTTCAGTTCAGCAAATTTTGCTCAGCTGGGTCTTAAGACCACTAAAAGGCCCATTTTATTCCCTGACATATACGTTTTTCTATTTGGTGGTATTGCTGTGATTCAAGTTTGATAATGCATGTCTTTTGTAATTAAGGCTAGGGGACTTGTATTCATTATAGCAGCATCCTACTGAAAGCTTTTCATGCCAGGTGTGAGTGAGCCTCCTCTATATGACAAGTAACCTGACTTTAGCAAATAAGGTGCTTCCGTGCAGATGGGCATGGGGTTGTGAGGACACACGAAGGCATGATTTCCAGGCTGGCAGTGCTAGCCCTGGGTCTGTTTCATGGGTTCCTGCCCAGTGAATTTGCTCCTATCCTTTACAGCTGCTGTTTTGTACCAGCAGGTCAGGCTCTGGATGGACTGGTGTGTGCGAGCACTGCAGGCACATTCCCCACCTGGTGGCATTCACACAGATGCTTAAAATTCATGTTTCATGCAAGGGCACAGTTATTACATGCTTAAAGCCAGCTTTCAGCCCACATCCACTTCTCTACACTGGCATGTTCTCATGGTGGTTAATACCATGATCAACTTTGCTTGCTGCTGTAATAGGGCTCAAACTTGTGAATAGACAGGCTGCTTCCCTGCGCTACTAGGTGAGAATCAAAGGTGCAGCCATATGAATTTTATGATGACTTTGGCTGGTTCTTAAACTGTTTTCTGCTATTGCTATCCCATATAACTGCATCAGTGATTTGAATAACGCTGCTGTGGTGCTTGAGGTGCTCTTAATTAGGCAGCAGGGGACATACAGTTGAAAGATCAATCAGCTGCAAAGTCATCCTTTATTCTGCACAAATACAAACTGAAAAAAATTTGCAAACTGCATTTCAAACAAGAATAGTTGGTGCAGGTGACGATCCACGCTCAGAAGCATTGCTTTCTCTGCATCCACTTACTGTATGTAAATTAATAAAACAACAAAAGACCCTAAATTCACAGTAGCCATAGAGAGGCAGACGAGTGGTTTCCCCTCTTCTATTGCTTTTGAAGACACAATCTAATATTTTTTTTTTTTTTTGTGAGCTTGTGCGTTCTCAGTCTTACAGCAATCACGAGTCAGGGCTGTCTCCTTATCACCCGTGGCGTTTAAAACAGACAAAACGCGGCTGTTTTGCGGCAGCCCCCGGGTGTTTGGGGTGAAGATGACCGAACTGCAGCACCGCCGTGAGACAGGCTTGTCCTCGCTGCTCTCCTCCGCTGGCTGCAAAGAGGTACTGCCTGCATCCCTCCTCCTCCACCCTGTGCTTATGCCTTCTTGAAGCATCCACCAGCAGCGTGCTGGTGCTCCCTGTTCCTCCCAGTGCCCACTAGATGACGCCTGTGATTTTAACAGGAGCTCGTAACCCTCGGAGTGGAAAATTTCGTAGCTTTGCTCTTGATTTTCCACATTATGTATCTATACGGGTGTGTGGTGCACAGAGGCCTCGAAAAGAAGGAAGGCTGGAAAAACGTGTTCACTGCCGTATACTTGTGAGGACTGTGAGGATGCAGAGATGTATGTTGTGCTTTCGTACCCTGTCTCACCTGGCGTGTTGAATAGCAGACTGGAAAGAGATGTAGTTAAATAACTTCAATTTTTCTTCAGAAGGAGAAAATGCTCCAACACTACGGACACAATGCTCTTGACACGTACAACTTGAGACCAAACTGAGGAAGAAAAAGAATATTGAAAACCAGCAACAACATCAGCAAACAGGTACATTACTGGTACTCTGTGTTGTAGTGCATGCCTTGTAGATGTATGCAAGAATAAACTGAATAGAGGATGGAGTCCTCAGTCGGTAAAGTCCTCTAGCTGGTGATATGCCTCAGGAATGAGTGCAGCAGAACTGAGTCAATGCCTAATTACAGAATAGGAAAAGACACTCCTTTTTACCTACCTGCCTTTGCTGGGCTAGCATATTCGAGTCTATAAAACCAAGATGTGATTTTATTTTAAAAAATACACAGTGTAGTTAAGACTAATGGTAAACACAGATCATAAAACTGGATTGACTAGCCATTGTGCCTAGTTACAGCAAGTTCATTTATTTAAATTATCTCTATTGGTTAATACCAGGCCAATACAATTTCTTCCTTCTTCGTTTTGTTATTTGGATTCTGAAAGCAACATTGTGAGTGTGGGTGGGGAAAATTAAAGATGTCATAAAGCGACATGTTCCTATGCCTGGGCAATACAGCCTTCAGTTTGTCAAAGGCTAAAGGTGAAATCCTGTCAGTTGAATGTTGAAGCGTGTGCTGGCTGTGACAGGAGGCTGCAGTGGGAAACACAGCACAAATGACGTGTGGCTGTTCGCTCTGACGGAACTGGGCCAGCCCCTGGAGCGCTTCAGGAAGAAGAGGCAGAGAGGAAAGGTAGGTTTGAATAAGGAAGAATTAAGCAGTCATGATGCTAATTACAACAATCAGCCACATATACCATCATTTCAGAGACGTTTTCTCAGAGACACTTCTATCCAATGTATTAGGAGAAACTGAAACTGCTTTTGGATTGATCTTTCCTGGCTTTTCATTCTTAACCCTGGGGCTGTTGAGACAGCCCAAGCCTTTCATGCCCTGGTTTTGTTGGCAATCCTTTTGGTGACCCCTTCTGGGGTCCTCAGAGACATCGGTTAGGACCACTGTTGTCATTAGCTGAAGGAGCAACTGTTGCTGTTTCTTTTCCTGGGATGTCTTTGCCTCTTGGTATGTGTAAATTGTAACAAAAATGCCTAAAGAGTTTTAGACAGCCTCAATTAACCCAGTTTCACCCTCTTCGCTACCAGTTATTGCTACTAATCAGCACTTCTACTAGTGTTTATAGCCTCTTCTGTACTGCACAACCTCCTTAATGTGAAAACAGTAACAAGCAGGCAAACTGCCCTACATTTCTCCAAAAGGAAAAGGCGTTCAGGCCCTGCTGTGCATTAAGAAGAAGTGAGAATGGGCACACATCCAGAGTTTTTTCTCTTCCATAAATGCATCCGAGCAGCTGAGGTCATCGCATCGCTTTATACCTTCTGAGAACCATAAAACAATCACAATACCCTTGCATTCACAGCACAGACAGGCTCTGGCATGTGACTTCTCAGATCTGTCTGAAAAACTTCGCTTCTACCCAGTGATATGTGTCTTTCTCTGCAGAAAGGCCTCAGTGAATCCAGGATCCGTGAGGGGGAGGAGATGCCTAGAGCATGGCCTGAATGGCTTCTCTTTCTCCTTCGCTGGGGAGAAAATGGATAGAAACCAGTGTGATGTATTAACATCCTTTGCCCGTGCTCACTGTCCTGGGAGGTGACAGGGGCAGTGTAACATTCCAGACCGCAGTTGTTAAAACATGCTGCCTGGTGTGTTCCCTGACACAGCAAGCTTTTTTTGGAGAAACAAGACCTATAAGCAAGTTTGATAGACATGACTTCCACCATCATTAGTATTTTTTTTCTTTTTGTTTTCTTTGCTTGCAATAGCATTTGAATAGTTTTTCCCTCTGGCTAAAGATACGTTGAATTTCTTGGTGCCGAGGTGGCATCTAAAATACAGCTGTACAATAATAAGCCCGCTTTAAAAACCTGAATTCAGTCATGCAAAGCAGGAAGCAAGTTAAGTAGTCTTCCTTTTGCTTCCAGTTCAGCACCAGAACACCTCACGGCCACATGCAGCCCATGGGGAAGCGCTCCTCTTGCTGTGCTAGGCATGAGAGATTTGGATTGGGTTGGGTTTGAGGTGGAACAAGAGCTGCATAGCAGCCCTGCCTTGGTTGTTTGTCTTCTCGTTGCCAAGTGTGAGCAAGCCTAGGCATGAAAAGCCCAGTGGAGTTGCTGTACGTATGACACACGTGGTGCATAAACCCTCTTCCAGACAGCTCTTTGTAGGGCTCTGGTGTGACTCCAGAAAAAGTCACATCACAGTTTCAGTGCAGAACTTCTCTGAGAAAGGAGTCAGGTCCAAGGTGAAAGGATAATGAGTTCTCATCATCAGTTTTGAGACAAGTCATTATGGAAAGGATTTCTGCTGTGGAGTGGCATGAAAATGACTTATTCTTTGTATCCTTCCTCCTTTCCGGGGCAGTCACACTTTTACTGACATGCTTGGTGATTTAAGTTTCCATGAGAAACATGGTATTCCTCTTCAGTAGGCCTGTTCAATAGCACATAAGGTAAATCCCAAATGTGTAACACTGACTAGTGAGTTCCAGAGGCCATCCTGGAAACACTGATTTGGAGACCTTGCACCTGGATATTCCTCAGCCCATCTTGCAGATCATGCCCACAAAGCCTCTCCCATAACAAGTTTGTTGCTCTCTTTCTAGTTTCACCACATTCACGTCCATTGTCTCCTTGAACCTAGAAAAATATTATTTTGGTCAAAAAAGTCAGACATGTCCCATACAATACTTTGAAACTAGTGCTATTTATAAGTGAAATTTAAGTTATCCTCAAATGCACAGTAACTTAGATGCAGCAGATCCCTCCCGCATCTGGTGTTGCAAAGAAAGTCTCTTGTCCCTTTTTTTGCACATTATCAAACCACAAGACCCTACCTGTGCTTCACAAAGAGAAACTTTCCCAGTGTTTACACAGGTGGGCTAGGCAAGGGGGTATGAAGGCTGTTGGCAGCTGTGCAAAAAGCTGATGTGAAACTGTGAGAACAAGTACATTTTCAGGGTTGAACTATTTAAAATACACATTTTTTAAAGTGCAGTGAATTGAATTCCATGCTTGCAAAAGATAAATATAATGCTAACACAACAGGTCAGAGACTGCAGTCTGGTATTCATTGCCTGAACACAGCTCGGGGTGGCTCTTTAAACCTTCCCACAGCGGCTGCAGCCAGCGTACCTCCACCCTGGTCTGGAAGGATTACTTGGGGAGGGCGAGAGCTTAGCTCACTTCCTCTGCCCTTGCAGGCCTTGGTCTTTCTGCTGAGGCTGCTGCTTATGTGATAGTCTGAACAGCTGGTGTGTAATGGGAATATTCTGGAGGAATTCAAATCGGGGACTTAGATACGGAGGGACTGCATCCCCTGCAGGCATTATTTGAGTTGCAGCAGTAGGAACTGAGTTTTGGGGGATCTCTCTGCAAAGAGAAGGGAGAACAGTGACACGGAGGCGGGAAGGGAAGCATGGCACCTTGTGGACACCTTGAGTGACCCAGGCTGTGGGACTGGTGTGGGCACAGTGAAGAGCAGCAGAGGCATGATCGTGTGTCCCAGGTGAAGCAGAAGTGGAGGCAAAGTTGGGCTGTGCTCAGTAAGCCCTCCTATCCTCCATGGTCAGAGGTGGACAAAGGAAGGATTAATGATCATCATCACCTCTACTTAGGGCACTCTTAAGCTTTTGTGTGTTCCGCCATTCACATGTAAAATACAACACGGAGAAGGAGGCAGGAAGAGAAAATACTGGCCAGGGAGTATTTTGGTTCCATTGGTTGCAATGGAAGTTTTCTGCCCAGAGCGGGGAACTAAACTCGTGGACCTGCCCAGAGTGGTGTGTTGGACCACATGGGTGGCATTTCACCCATGTGGTTGTTCTAGTGTTCATCATTCTTCAACACAGACTGCCATGCAGTGAGCATTGACTGTGCTGGTGAGGGCTAAGGCTGACACTTTCTGTGCTTTGTATGGTAAGAACATCTCAGAGGCAGCATGGGGGCTTTTTCATGGATTGGGCCTCTCATGAAACACAGATTACTGCCATGTGTGAGCTACATCTAGACTAGGCTCAGATCCATCAAACCTTACGTGGGCTGTGGAGAGACAGACTTTTACTTTCTGCCCCAATTGTGGGTCCCTGTAGTTTTTGGTTCCTCTGCCCAGGATTAGTCTTGAGGATTGAAGGGAGGGGACCCCTGCTCTCTGCTCAGCAGTGATTAACGATGCTGTTTGTCACCCTCTGCTGCCTGGCCTGGGCTGAATACATTCTTCCTGCACAAAGTGTGCTCATCTCTGAGCTCCCTGGTTGAAACAAACACGCCGAGCAAGGAAGTCTAAGTGAGCCGGCCAAAGCCACAAAAGCAATCTGTCTCAGGGTCCTGGTTTAGGACTGAGGATTTCCTGGCTCCCAGTCCTGTGCTCCGGCTACAAAGACACATTTCTCGCACAGTTAGTCATATATTATCATCCTCCCTTCAAGGCGGGTGTGTGGAACGGCAGCAATTAGAGTTCCTGTGTCCCCCATTGCCTTTGCTATTCATTTTTTTGTACCCCTTTAAGCTCGGATCCACAAAAAGTTGCAAACTCCCACATTTCCCCAAGGTATGGCGGTGCAAGAAGCATCCCCTCCTGAGGGGGAGGATGCTGAGGTACTTTTACTTGTGACCAGCGTGAAAAAATTGGCTTTCCAGCCAGAGGTTGCTGAGAGAATCACCCAATTTCTAGCCGGTCCCTCCCGGCATGGCTGTCACCCTGAGATGGGTGGGCAGGGGAGGGGAGGTGAACCCAGGCTGGGGTTGCCTCAGACACCCCCCCACACCGGGGCATCTGCAACGTGGGCTCGTTCACCGCGCTTTGGGCTGCTTCGCGTCAGGGCCTCCACCGTGCCAATTCTGCTACCTTTATAGGCCCTGCTACTTAAACTTAACAAAAAGTTTGTAAGGGAATAGGATATGAAACACATAAATAAAAGTATCAGGTATCCCTAAAACATGTGTGGATTAAGCTGGTGAAAAGGTGAAATTTCTCTTCCCCGTGAGTTAATGTCTATTTTTCTTGGAAACTATACTTTGAGGGCTGCCCCCCTTTTGCTAAAGTGATAAAAGATACGTTTTCTTATCTGAATGCAATGACATTTTAAAAGGCTCCCTTTGTTGTTTCTAAACCTGCATGTCAACAGTTATACCTCTTATACAATTTTCTTCATATTTACTTAATATAACTCTACATTGTGTTGATATAAAACTAGACAGCATACTTTTAACTTCTCAGTACTTTTGTTGGATGAAAATCTTTACAATGCCAGACTAATCTTTCATGACTGACAGCATATTGGCATGGCATGACAATTTAAATCCACGTTGGAATATGTTAATCCATCACCTGGCATTATGATTTTTTTTACTTCTGGTTTCTAGACGCTGTAACTTTTGTTTCAAGCTGAGTGTTTTTAAAGGTCAGGTGTCTTGCTTCTAACTCTTCTTTACAAAAGAGTTTTGAAACTGTTTATTCCTAGATATCAGGAACGTATTCTCAAATTGACTAAGAATAAAACCATAACATCTCTTTTTCTAGCCTTTGTTAGGAAACTTACTCTGTTAATGATTTACTCTGTGAGTTTGAACTAAAAACATTTATTCTATGGCCATAAGGATGAAAAAAACCTGGGTTGTTACTTTCTACTAAATACAAAAAGGGTTATTTTTTCAGAAAACATAGCTGATCTCAGTGAGATCAGGTATACATAGTGCAAAGTGAGGAAGACATTTGGATGTAGAAAGAGGAGCTAAGTTAAAATTCATCCAGAAACATTTTTTTTTCAGCAGTAACCATCAACAAAAATTATGTCTGGCATTCTGCAAAACTGTAACTGGGAATCTTGACCCTGATAGTGAGACTCTTTCCTCTTTGGGGGTGGCAGAGCACTGGAACAGGCTGCCCCGAGAGGTGGTGGAGCCTCTTTCTCTGGAGACGTTCAAAACCCACCTGGACAAGTTGCTGTGCAACCTGCTCTGGGTGGACCTGCTTTGGCAGGGGAGTTGGACTAGCTGATCTCCAGAGGTCCCTTCCAACCCCATATCATTCTGTGATTCTGTGATTTGTTAGAAAACAGCAAATATGTCACTATCTTTTTTTTATTTTTCATTTGCTTAGAAAATATCACATTTTCTGCTCTTCTGTGGCCATTTCAATACAGAGTTTGCTAACTGGATCTACCCATCAGCTTAAGTCTCCTTCTTACAATGCTTATGATGGTCCATTGCCTGGCACGCATTGTCATGAACAGCACAGTGAATGAGCTGTGGTCACAAAGGGACATCAGGTTTAGGCTGTGAGTAAAAGTGGGAGAGAGCCACCAGAAGAGGTAATGAATGTTATATGGCAGAAGCAGAAGGAAAATCCTGTGATGCTCGTTGATGCCAGACTTCATTGAAGAGCTGACTCATTCACTGTTCTCCAAGACTGCTTCTCCTGGGTCCTGACTGATCTCCTGGCAAAGGAGCAGCCATACTGAGACCCTGTTACATTACCATGGGAGACAGCAGAGCAAGGAATTTGCTCTCTCCTCTTCATTATGAAGACTCACAGTGCTGGGGCACAACATTGGTCATAGCTTTGAAGAAGCAAGTCAGCTAAAAGTCATCACTAAGCAGGCTTTTCCCCAGGAACTGGGAATACGTGGTCACATAGAGAAGAAGATGGACTGAAAACTCTTAACTGTGAAAATATTATGTAGCTGCCAACAAGGGGGAATACTAAAAGAAAAATGAGAAGAATAGAATCATTCCTTTCCTCTCCAACAGCAAAAAGGAAGAAAGGAGAAAAAATACAGCTGTTCAGAGAAGGTTATTAGGTAAGTTTCCATGCTATGAGCTGTCTAACAATGAAGTCAGTTTGTTATCAGGATTTGTTTTGACTATAGACAGTATGAACTTTACTCACCAATATAACCACGGAAAACAATTTGTGTGTGTCACTTTTACTCACTCATTTTCAGGGATAATGAGTTCCTGCTGGATTAGTCTGCACTACAATTTCTGCTACCACTGTTGACTGAAAACAAACCAAAGAGAAGTTAAAATCATGCTATCTACAGCCAACTTGGAAAAACATTACCAAAAGTGGCTAATCCTGGCTTTAAGTGTCCAGTTATAGCCTACATGTGAACTGAACCACAGCTAGGAAAACCTGCCTGCATCTGTGCCACACTTCGGAGTGGCAGTCTTTGACCCTTAAATGTCTGGCTCTTACAACTGAATAATGAACTTGGTACAGTTCAACGGCTTTAATGCCTCAACAACAGACATTCTTGCTTCTGGTTTAAGTTGTTCTAGGCACTAAGCTTACAAATAGCCGAAGGAACTCAAATAACCAAGTGAACACAAGCTGTGGTTGTTTGATGGCTGGTACTATAGAGGAAAATAATTTCTGGTTAGGTGAACAGAGAGTGAGGCAAAAATTTCTGTTTTCTCATTGGTAATGCACCTGGAAAGGAGCAGGAAGGATTATGTACAGTCAGACAGGAGTAAGAGGTCCAGAAAGGAAGGGAAAAGAGAGCAGAGATGACTTAATATGATTTCAGGTGTCATAAAATAAATCCTACGGCAATAAAATGTTCCAAAGCAGTGACATGCAAGCGTCACAGCTCAAGACTGGAAGGATCTCTCAGATCACGGAGACCATCCCCCTGACAAGTCACAGCCGTGATTTAGTACATATCAGATGTGCAGCCAGAGGTTAATTGGTGGCTAATAGGTCTCTGCAGCCATACTAAGAAGCCACTGTAGTCCACGGGTGTTGAACTTAACAGCACTCACTGTTGCAAGAGCGACCTGAACAACCTCAGCTTTCCTGGCTTGTCAGTTTTGGAGGGTGTTTAACAGGTCATTCAGTACAGCAGTGGATTAGCTGGGGATGAAAAATGTATCATTTCAATTCTTCTCTCCCAGCAGCCAGCAACTGATGCCGTGGCATGTTAAACATGTTTATTCAAGCAGGCTCTATTCCTTTTACTTTTGCTGAATAAGTGCGAGTTCACCTTTGCAATACATAAATGTTGCCAACACACTGACTGCTCGAAAAGAAGCGGGGATTGTTGGCTGCGACCGAACGGCTGTCCAGCGCGGCGGTGACAACACACGGAGCTGTGGCAAAGGTCTGACTGGAAATAGCTTCTCAGGAGCCATTCCCGAGCTCTCCTTTCCAGCATTTTCAGCAGCAGTTGGCAAAGTGACCACCCACCTGAAACCCTGGGGGTGTCAGCTGGGGGTGTCCAAGCAGCGCGCCCGGGCGCGCAGTGGTAATGCAACGGGGAGCCTTTGACTGGCTGCGAAGCATTATTCCTTACTCATTTCAAAGACATTTTGAGGGTAGGAGACTATGTGGCTTCAGCACGTGCTGTAAAAAAGCAGGCTGGTGGCTAAACCCGCATTCAGGGTGCAAGCCTGGAACAGCTCACCCCGTCAGTCAGACTCAGTAAAGCGCAGGCTGTTCCAGCTCTGCTTGAGGGCAGCTTTTTTTTGCTGTCCTACTCATACTTTTGCCTGGTTTGGGCTATGGTTGCAGTTTCGGAGTGGTGCAATGCTGGTTTTGAGCCAATACAACAATATTTATTCATACTTAGCTCAGAATTTGCCCCAAGAAATGCCTCAGAAAGAAAATATGTTTTCTGTAAACAGCAGTAATATAATATTACAGACTCTTAAAAAAATCAGTTAAACCAAAAACTCAGAAAATGTACAGATAATTTTTCACAACCACCCCTATTTGTTCTCACATTTTCAGTTTGCTTTGTATTTTTCTTTTTCATCAGTGACTTTGCAAAATATTCCAGCTAACTCCATCCATGGCATCCACCATGTGTGTGCCACTGGAAATGTACAATATATAAATGTTTGCCAGTGCCTGTTGACTATGTCAAGGCCATGTGGATCTCCTGTAGGTTAGCCCTCAGATACACTAGTTCTATATAAAGCATCTCGATCACCAATTATTTGTGTTTTGCTAATGGAAAATACAATAATTTTCTTGGATAATTATCAAAATTGGAAAACCTCCTCTGAGATATGTATATTAACAATTATTTCAATTATATTTTATAGCAAGGAATAAGTAAAGTGGTAGGAAATGTGGAGATAGAGAACATATTCAAGATGACTCCTGTGATGGCATTGACACTTTAATCACTTCTGCTCTGATGGTGTTGATGAAGGGGTCGAGATGGTGGTGGTGAGACTGAAAGCTAGGCTCTATATGCACTGCTGTCACCAGGATTATAGTGCTTCTTTGCTTTTAAAATGAGAAAATATCACACCAAAAAAATAATACGTTATACCTCTGCTTACTGATGAGAATCACAGAATCACAGAATCTCCATGGTTGGAAGGCACCTCTGGAAAGACCATGGCATTGAGGGAGCTTTTTGTGTGTGCAAAAATTTGGGCTCTCAAATCACTCTCAAGAGTGAAAAACACCGAGAAACTGCAGACCTGTAGCTGGTATCAAATGAAATTTACTTATGGTAAAAGTCACAACCTTCAGTGGCGTGACAGAGAAGATATTGATAACCATGCACCAAAATTTTTGGGACTCACTAGACTAATGAGCAGTTCCGGCACAACCCTTGGAGCTTATGCCAGCCTTTGCCTGAGCTGTGTTTATGGGGCTGAAAGCCTCCTTGCAGAGGACATGCAGGATGGCCAATTCCCTGAGTGCTGGTACCACAGAAGTATGAGGATGTCTGCTGCCAGAGAAGGCTGTCAGGGGATGTGGTAGGCACAATAGTCTCAATAGTCACTGTCCTTCTCCAGGCGCTGGGCCTGATGTTCTTCACTCAAGGGGAAAAAAAAAGAGGGAAGGCAAGGCTGAATGGCAGGAGAAGAAGAAGAGCACAAGACAGGAGTGACTGTGAGAAAGGAGGATGGAGCAAACAGGAGGGAAGGAAAGGAAGTCCAAGGAGCCATGTGATTCTGACACTAAGATCTGTGACAACCTGTGCCCAGGTTTGGGGTTGAGTCCTGCCAAGCACACTCTGGACAGGTTGTCCTCTCACCCTCAAGAACTTTTCAGCTGGTTTCCTGATTGGAAAGAGAAGGAAGTGGTCCTTTGAAGGAAATGAATGGCTTTCCCAACTTGGTATCCCTTCAGCTTTCGAGAGCTTCCATGTAACATCTCTGGAAGCAGATCAAGAGGCACCACAGACTATGTGGGTGGAAGCCAAGCCCAGTCCCTAAGCAAAGATTTTGCTCCCTAAAGTGAGAAGTGCCAGCAGCTTCATGGAGTCCACAGGGACAACCTCATTGCCACCAGCTGGGTCTGGACAGTGCACTGACATAATAATGAAAAGCATTGGCATTAACTATTGAGGTGAATTGCTATTTAAGTAGGTTATCTCTTTAAAGAAATATTATTTTAATTTTGGTTCATTTCTAATTTTTCCATAGCCTGAAATGGTGTGGATTTCTTTTCCTTTTCAGATAGACTCTCTTTCTTTCTGCCCAAACTCTCTATTTCTCAAGAAAAGGAAGACCTGGTCAAACTTGCCTCTGTAGATGTCTAACTCACTTCTGCTGGGCTCTTTCCACTTTGGCAAGAGCTTTCACAGCCTTTATGCACACTGGAGACATGAAAAGAGTGGGTGAGGTGTTTGATATGGGAGACAGTTCCCTTGCAGAGCAACTGGGACGTAAGGAGTCAATGTGTTTAAGGAAGGCCAGAGCGATGGAGTTGACTCACTGAAAGTGATACTTGTGTGCTGAATTTCCTTCTAAACTAATGAATTGGGTAACTGTTTCTGTTGTTACTGTTTAAATATTTGGATTGGTCAAGGCCTTTTTATGTTCAGACATGGAGAAGTAACAATACAGGACAGGAAATAACATTATCAAATGTATATCTCAGACTTTGATGCTGTGACAGAAAAGCTCATAAATGATCTATGGTCCATTGAACCTTTTCCAATACTACTTGTAACTTTTAATGACTATGAAGTGTACTTCATGGGCTTCAAAATGAAAATTGCTGAAAAGGAAATTCTTTGATTTGAAAGGGAAAGAAAGTCTTGCTTCCACAGGGAGTCTCAATAAACTGAAATGAGACAATACAGAGAGAAGATCATACAACTGTTTGTAGGGCTGAATGTATATTATTTTTCTCAGAAGTATCGGCTTCTTTCAGTCTGGAATAGCTTAACTTTTAGGACGTTAGTGCAATAAATGTACAGAGTTATACACTCACTAAAGATGTCTTTCCCTATGAAGAGACTGAAAAAGAAGTAGAGTACCGAATATTTCATTATTCAATATTAATATTTAACATTTATCTTTCAAAAGTCACACAGATAAATAAGGAATATGCTACAAGTAGAGTCTCCATGGAAGAAAAGAAGATTTTTAAAGTTCTTATTGAGACAGGGTTTTCTGCTGACAAGTGATTAAGTTATTCCATCAAAAAGATTTCTTGGTCTTGGCTCTAGACATGATACCATAAAAAGGCAGTCACCTTATCTTGAGGGCTTTTTTTCCCCTCTAGACTTGCACTGAAGCAGAACCTTGTCAACGCATGAGCTTACATCATTAGCACGGGTGTTTGGTTTCCTGAAACTTAACAGAAGAGAGTGCTGTCGATGGGAGAACAGGGAACGAGGGGTGAAGGCAAGGGATGGCTTCTACGTGATTTGCTGAAACAGAAGCGCAAACAAGAAGACAGCCAGCTTACTCCACGCAGCAAAATCACGTGTTTACGTTCCTGCCCAATCAACTGGTGATCATGTCTCTTTATTTAACCATTTAGGTCAAAAGCTACTTGGCATGTCACTGAAAGAGTCTACGGATGCAGGTTCTACTTGAAAGTATGTGTTTTCCGCTTGTGTAGTTCAGAATATTAGTATAAGCAAAAAGAATGTCCACTGTTCTCAAAAGACACTTTCTACTACCCAGAATAGTATGTGCTAATTAAAAACTGTCTTAATGTTTATAAGCTGCTTTCTGGAGTGTCCCTCTCAAGGCCGACGTTTCTTGCTTGCATAAATCCCCTTCAATCATCTAAAAGGACAATGATTTATCCCATTTGATCTCACTTCAACACCTGGCCTTTAAAACTGTGTCTCAGCCATTATTAGTAGTGGTTAGTTGTTGGGGTAGCCAGATCACTAACTGCTGCTCTTTTTTCTGCCAGGTCTCTATTTCAGTTTTGGTATCTCTGTTGTGGGCAACTGTGGCAGAATGTGGTCCAAGCAAAAGTTTCTGAGACACTGCAATATCTGTGGGCATGTTCCTTGTTTGCCCCATTTGCGATCTAATTTGACATAACCTACACTTCCTTCACTGTTTCTTACTCGTGATTTGACATTCCACCACGGGCAGCATCCTCCCTAGATCCTTCAACTCCTTTGACCTTGTCGAGCAATATGGCAGGGTGAGCAAGAAAGCAAGCACTTTCAATTCTCATTCATTTCTACCCTTTCCCATTTCGGGATACCAATTTCAAGCATTTGGGGATACCATTTCAAGCATTGATTACCAGGATGCACTAGTGAAACTTACCAGCTAGGTAAGTACCTGACACATATTACGTAGTGGTGTATATTGCTTCTTTTTATTGTAGCTGGGCAAATCCCTTCTACAATGATGTACTCAACTGCTAAATTGATTTGACTTTAGCCACGCCAAACCTGTTTCTTTCTGTGTCATTTTTTTCTTTCCCAGGGATATTCTGTTCATTAAATTTTATTGGCACTTGTGTAGGTGTGGATAAAACTGTATATGTAAATATTTGCTGAAACTGAATTTTCAATACCCAGAAGTACTTATGTGAGTTGTAGGTGCTGGACCATCCAACTCATAAGTGCCAGAGACTCAGGAGTGTCTGACTGGCAACCTGTGTGGTTCAAGGGAGGACACTGTTTGCAAAAGCAGCTCAGAGCCAATCTTCCAGCTCCTTGATACTTAGACTACAGATTGCCAGTATGATCCTGAAGAGGAAAACAATAATTAGGCCAGTAGACACTCAAGTCATCTTGTAAATGAAATCCTTTCTGCTCTTTCACATGGCAGTCAAATCAAAACGATAAGAAAAGGCACAAGAGAAACTCCTCTAACTTGTGGCAGCTCCTGTTAGTATCCAGCTATGCCACTTGGGAGTGTTTATTTTGCTGTATGTGCTTTTCTCCCTGGAAGCTTGTCAAGTGGCAAAGTGGGATCCTTGTTTTCCAGGATAAATACTTTTGAGGTGATAAAATTAAATACTATTACTCACTTCTCTTCCAGAACACTAATAGTATGAGCAGTTTTTCCAATGGGATTTTGATGGGAAGATACTTTGTCCATCAGTTTAAAAAAAAGAATACAGGTTTGAGAACCTTGCGATTATCTTAAAAAAATATGTAAAAATGACAGCCCTTCAAAACTATTAAAGTAAACCAAAATGCAAGCATATGTTGTTTTGTTTGAAAAATGCTTTGCTCTCTTTTACTTTGAAACCACAGCCTATTCCTCTTTCATACCCCCCCCCCCCCCTTTTTTTTTTTGTTATGATAAAGGTGCCATATTGCTTCACGTGCAAAAGTTACTGATACTGTAACTAACATTTAGGGTATTGGCTTGGACTTGCTCTGCCATAATTGATTTACTGCCTTGGGTGAGAAACCACATGGAACAGTCTCTGACCAATTGCACCTATGTTCCTCAAAGAAAAGGCTACCAAAATCTCAACTCAGCATAATTCTACTCTCAGTTGTACTTGAAAAGAATAAATCACTGAACGACTCCATGGAAAGAATTTTATTTTTTAGAGGAAATCAACATTTTTCATACACTTCTCGTCAGCTCAGAGAAATACGGGAGCCAAGAAACTAAAGGAGCACTTGTGAGGGTGGTGTGCTTGAGCTATACTATTTGATTTGCCTCACTGTGGTCACACCTCAGTTGCTCAGAGGAGCCTTTGCAAGTGTAATAGGACCCGTCACTATGGTGTAAAATCTATCGTGTTGAAACAGTGAAGATATATTAAATGGTAATTTTTTTGTCTACCTCTTTTTTTTCTTTTTTTTTTTTCTTTTTAAGAAATGGTTTGAATTACAAGGCAAATCATTTTGTTTCTTAGTTTAAGGTCTGTATCTTCACGGGCCTTTTGGGGGTCTGTGATGCGATAATAGGTGTAATTAAAATATTTTAGGAACTTTTGATGGATTCAAAATGTAGCTCATTCTTACTTGCATATAATTGCAAAATTCATGGTGTTATTTTTAAAAGTTCAATTGAAAGTAAATAAGAAGCGTAGGTTATGGTTAAACAGTATTTATTAAGGATGTCATTGAAAAATTTTGTTGATATATGTCCTGGGCAAAATGTCTTTCCAATGAAACTGAAATCTTCCTCAAAATACTTGTTATCTCAGAGAAACTAGACATCATCCCCTTCCAAAACCATTTCTGATACCTAGAAAAACATCTTTTTGAAAAAGATGAAAGTAATAATAAAAAAAAGAGGTAGATGTAATTTTTGTTACGTTTTTGTGAACAGGGAAAAAAAATATAATTTTCAGAACAGCTGTGTTTCTCACAAACCTACCATAATAAATCAGTATTTGTCAGTAACCAAAGAAAAGAATATATCAGATATCAAACATATTCCAGTTTCAAGCTTCCAAAGGATTATTATGAACAACAGCAAGGAAAAAATATATGCCAAAATGCATTAAAGCGCCTAAGGGCCTTTCTTAAGTGAAAAGTAAACCCTACCCTTCTTTTTGCCGACTGTGTTTTGCTCTCAGCCAAGGCAAACTCATGAAAGCGCTGTCTGGCTGTTCTGGTGGCACCGTCAGGTAGCCGTGCCTGGATCCGGGGCTGGTCGGACCGGGGAGAGCACTTGGGATGTTTTGGTGGAAATTCACACGGAGGCAAAGGGCAAGGGATGGACTTGGCTGGCCCTGGCTTGCCCAAGCTTGGCCCAGCCTGTGTGCGGTGCGGTGCGGTGCTCAGCCGGGATCAGGAAGGCTGTGCCGCCCCGCTCTGCGTTTTCCTCGCTTAACCTCTCCGGAGACCCGCACCGGCTGTTGCCTGTCCCTGCACACTGAAAGCCTTGTGCAGTGCTTCACCTGCATTTTGATCCAAACCGTCGTCTGTGCGTCCGTGAAGCTGCCTGGGAATGCCGTTCCGATTTTTTTTTTTGGCCAGGTATTGCCATGTGGTTCAGCTTTCACTCAGAAGATGTCAAGATGCTTTTTAGTTTCTCTGACATCTTATGGCATCTTTCTGAGCTATTCCATTTCCTGTGGCGTATTAAGTACACAGGTGTATAAGGGGTTTTATGCTGGCTGCACATAGCAGAAGATACAGGGGCTCAGCTTTTTATGGCAGAAAATGTGGTAAAGAACCTGGTCTAAATTACGCAATTGTTTGTTCTCAGGTAGATGCCCAAAGTGGGAACCAATTCAGCCTGAAGTTTTTTTCTCTTTTCTAAATTAAATTTTAACATCTGTTAATGGGAAAATTACATTTTGGGTCTGAAATCTCTCTGTTCTGATATGCTGGCTCTTTATTCTGGAAAGTTTAGAAGGGAAAGAAATGGCAAATCACTGATTTCAACACTCACATTTGGACGTGAGCGCCTTACATTGCCACTGAAACCCTGGGCAGTGGCTGACAAGGGTAATGATGTGTATATTTTGTTGTTCTGGCTGCGTGAGGGCAGTGAGACCACTCAAGAGAAAGATTCCTGGTTTGCTTCCTAATAGTGCTTCCAAGTACAGGCTTAATATCGGCTGCTTCTAATGCAAGGTCCCAGAAGTGGTTTTGCTGGAGTGTTTACAGAGCGCAGAAAGGAAAGGGACAAAAGTCATTAGGTTCTTTGATTTGAGTGACAACTTGCATGCACCTAGTAGGTTGACTTTCCTTTCATGCCTTGTTCCTCAGAGTGGAGAGGACCTAATGGGCGAAGACTTACTGTCTTGTGATAAGGCAGCGCTGTGCGTTGCTGTAGGAAAACCATTCAGCACCCCAGCATTATGCTTTCCTTCCCTCTCAGAAGTGTAACACCAGATTACCATCCTTGTGAGGGAACCATTGGAGGACCCCGTTGGCAGCGGCCCATTGCACGGCCCAGGAGAACAACCTCCGAGATCATTTCCCATAAACTCTAGCTGAACCTAGTAAAATATTGGCCACTGCATGCTGCAGTAGATGAATGTGACCTCCATTTATCTTTCATATTATAAATATTTTCTGTGATTTAAGGCATTCATTGCTTCCTTTTGCTGTCAAGGAAATGAAGGAAATACATTTCAGTAGCACTTTACAGAATGTACTTATCTTCAGTCATTGCTGTAAATATGCAGTGATCATATTCTCACTGTGCAAAATAAATCAGAGTGTTTTGCCAGTTAGCTCACTCAAGTCTCAACTTAAGTTATGACTAGTGTCAGTTTTTCCCTTGTTAATAAACTTCTTAGCTACATCCCATTTTTTAATGCATTTGACTGTTTCACAGTTATAGTTAATAAAGAAGCATTGGAATAAAATCAAGGTCTGCTAAGTATCATTTCTGTTTTATTTAGAACAGCATGGATCCCATAAATAATAATAGTGGGATTTGTAAAGTGCCTCACCCTTGCAGTTCTTAAAGTCCTGAACGGAGGAATGAGTGTGGGATTAGAGGTGTCAGTCATTGGCATATAATGACAAATAAACAAATGAAACATGATCATATGGAACCTAGGGAGAATGAAAAGAAAAATAAAAAAGAAAGACCACAGAATCAGCATGTGGGAAATAGCTTAAAGTCAAGTATAGCTATAAGGAGGTCTTTAAAGGTGGAAAGGGATGAAAGGAGACAAAAGGAAGGCGGGAACATGCCGAAGAGTCTGTTGCAGCAGAAGCAAGGCTAGCTGCAGGTTTCAGATGCTGCAGAGGTATGTAGACACAAGCACACTCACTCATATGCTCCAGGGTGTGACTTCAGACCTTTGATGCCCATAATTTGCTAGACTGATGTCAAGAAAGAAACCATTACAATACCAGGGTCTCATTAGGACTACTTAGCAAATGTATCGGCATTAGTGGTATCTTACTTTCAAAACTGAGGCTGATGTCAAAGGTGAATGCTAATACCTGCTTGCCCACTGTTGAAGAATAACCCTTTAATTACCCTATAGCGCAGCACGCCTGACTTGCTGGGGTTGCTTGCACGATTGGGTTTTGGGGAGAGCTGTGGCTTTGTGCCTCTGATGGGTGAAGAGGATACCAATGCACAGCCTTGCTGAGGCTCCTGGCTCAGCAGTCATGGTGCATTGGGTTCATAGGAAAATGTATGGGAGCTCTCTAGGAGACTTCTGGCTCAGCACTCGTTGGTAATTAAGAGATCAAAATAGTAGGATAGTAGGCAGTGCCTGGGAGTTCTGCTGCTTGTGTGCAGCCCTGAGAATTGCCATGTATCAAGCATTCAGTATCAAGCATTCAATACTGTCGCCCATACAAATCTCATGGAAAAACTGGCTTCACACGGCCTGGATGAACATATGATCTGCTGGATCAAGCACTGGCTGACTAGAAGGTCCCAAAGAGTGGTGCCCAGGGGGGTGGTTGAGTCACCATCCCTGGATGTGTTTAAGAAACGATTAGATGTGGTGCTGAGGGATATGGTGTACGGGAGGACTTTGTAGAGTAGGGTAGATGGTTGGACCTGACGATCCCAAGGGTCTCTCCCAACCTAGATGATTCTATGATTCTATGTGAGTGGATGGTACTGTGATGGGACACGGTATGTGGAAAGAAGTGAATATTAGAGATACCTGAGTACTTGAGGCATATTTGCTTGTGCTCATATAAATGGGGAGGGAAGGGAGGAGAAATGTGGAGAGGAATTATCCTTCTACCTCTTCCAACTCCTTTGGCTCTTGCTTGTGGGTGCTGCATCTCCACTGAGGTCTTTGCCATGTCATCTTTGCCAATGTGGCCACATGGTTGTCTGCATAAGGCCTAACTTTCTGCTGTATTTTTTTATTTCCACTCCTTCTGTTTACTTATTTGTTCTTTCTCCATCTTTTGAGTCTGTTACCATCCCTGTCCCCTTCTGGGAACCCTATTTCTTCCCCCTCTCTCTCCTGCCTCTAGCACAGATTGCCTTCAGCACCCTGCCTCCACTGGTCATTCTTTCAACCCTTGCTTCATTTTTCAGCCACCACAAAATGTCACTCGGCCAAAGCCTTGTTGCTTCCTCATCTGAGATGACTCTGGGTGCTGATGCACAGAGTCTCCCTTGCATCTCTGGTTGCTCCCACAGTCCCCGCAGGGTGCAGGTGGCACCTCTGTTCCCCCTCCTGCCACCAACAACACTAGGTGTGCCACAGAGAGCCCAGAGAGGAGAAGCTAACCTTTTCTGCTTCCTCAGCTCCTCTGCCACGCTGAGCACTGCTGTGCAGAAGCCCAGAGCACACGCTGCCAGTGACTGCTGTGGAGAGGGAGTGGCTGGAGAAAAGTCGCCTGGGAAGAACGCTGCTCCCTTACTGCATTTCTGCAATGAAACCTTGAACCACAACATACATGGTGAGCAGACTAATTTGAATGTAACTGGTTTAAGTGGGTTTCGATTTCAACTAAAAATATTCACTCAGCCCTTGCCATAATCCTTCGTATTGTGTCCGCAGAGTTTATGGAAACACAAAGTTAATTGCTTGGGTGTTTCCAGAACTTCTCTGGTATTTAATTTAAGATAACACATGAGGAAGTGTGTTTGCAGTTGAACGTAAGCTCTTTTTTACATCCTCGGTTTATAGTACACAATTGTTATTTTTATAAAAAATTCTTCCTGGTCACTGCAGTAGCTGGCAGATCTCATTCAGACTGAATACAGAGGCTGTTTCCTCTCTGTAGCAGCCAGCCCCCTAGCTGGCACACTGCTAGGACAGCATTGCTAATTGCAGTATAATTCCTACGGATAAGCAGAAGACTGTATTGTCGAGGGCTCCTGGTCTGACACCATTGGCAGTAACACACAGTTGCACGATAGAAAAAATATGGTCAAAACCGATCAAACCAGAGAGACTTAGATGCTAGTGAATATCAGAAAAAGCCCACAGAATGCTCTTTTATTGAAGTGTAGTGAGTCTATGAAAGTCACAACCCCGATTCACCTCTCTGAAATAATGAGGCCGGTGCTGCCAAGACAGTGGTATATTTTTGTCTAAGAATGATATCAATGATGAAAGCAGACAGTCTGGAATGAAGTGACAGTGCCCCTAACTTCTGTAGTGAATATAACCCAATCAAACTTCAAACTTGGAGACCGCACATAAAGAGAAGAGATCTCTCTGGCTGAGCTGGAAAAAAGGAGATCAAATGAGATTAGCTTGTTTCAGTTACATGCTTAAATCTGGTCTGAGACCCTCAGGCCATAAGACTGCCTAGGAGGAATGAAAGGGACAACCTTAAAGGTGGAGTATCTCTGAAAAGTGAATGCAAATATTCTAATATGGCCTAAGAATTACTTCTCTACACTTCTGTACAAGCAACATCTAAGATGTCAGGCAATATGCATTAGCTGTGCCTTTATCTATGTCTCTTGTCAAGAAGGATCAGGCTTTTTCAATCTAAGGTTGCCCAGAGGGATGATGAAATCTCTGTCACTGGAGATAGACAGAACTCAACTGAGCAGGGCTGAGCAACCTGACTTCACCTCAAAATTGGCCCCGCTTTGAGCAGAGTTTGGACCACAAGCATCCAGTTGTCCCATCTAACCTAAATTATTCCATGTTTCTATATGTTGGTCCTATTTGCTTTCTCATGTAGAGCTTCAATGACAAAAAAAAAATCACCTCCACATTAAAATAGTAAACAAAAACCAGCCAGATGTTAATTTCTCTCTTTGTTGTTTAATGCGACAGCACATCCAAGCTCCACATCTCCAGGCACTGTAGGATGGTGCACGAAGAAACACGAGGTGCACGCTTTCTGAACGGGTGTCGTGGGAGGAGGATGTACCACTGCCACAACCCTCCTCTTCCCTACAGCAAAATGTAAGCCTCTGGGTGAGCTTTTCAGTCTCCTACAAAAATCTGGGATAGGAGGGTAGCACCCCAGCTCACTAATCTCAGATCAGTTATCTGTTCTTCCTCTCTCTTGGGCACATAAAGATTTTATGCCCTAGGAAGATCCCCATGTTCATTGCAAAGCTAAATCAGTAATTAATGAGCAATGCCTGGCTCCATTTGTATGAGGGATGATGGTACATGTGTTCTTACAGGTGGCACTAGGATCAGGTGTAGGAGCTATTTTTATCTTTAATGGAAGATGACAGAAAAATCTTTGTGACAGCTTAACATTTTGTATTATGTTTAGCAACTAGACAAATGCTAAGGATACTTGAGTATTATAATGAATGAGCATTAACGAAAGGAGAGTTTCACTACAACAAAATGGTGAGTATCCGGTTGGCAAATAAATCCCTTATGTCAGTGTTGAAAACTAAGCAAGCTCTAGTACCCTAAAGATATGTCAGACACTTTCATAGACTTTGGCATGTTTTGCCACTGCGCAGTCTCAGGTGACAAAAATAACAGTAATCCTTGGATTTACTTTTCAAGAAGAGGAAATGGCTCCCTGGGACAGGCCATGGAGATTTCAAACTATGGAAGGAAATACTAAATGAACATTAAATGACAGTCTGCTTTTCCCAGGGGTTTCAAGCATCATTCATTTGTTCTTGGGTGCATACCAGCCTATGGTTATTGACATAAAAAGCATTGGGTTTTTCTTGGGATTGTTTCTTTTTAATGTGTCTGTCTGTCTATCTATCTATCTATCTATCTATCTATCTATCTATCTATCTATCTATTTATTTCAGCTGTGGAAAATGTCAGTGGACAGTTATGTCTGGCTTTCATCAATAACTGAGATTTTGTACTAAAAAATCAAGTATGAATTAGCAGGTTTGTAAATTATATAAGGATGCATACATAAAGATTAAGTACACATTTGCTATTCATGATTGATCCCCCTCTTTTAAAAGGGATGGAGAGGCATGTAGTATGGAAATATAAAATTATCAGTTCTTCCTGGTCCCCATCCATTGGTGCATGGAGCAGAAAAGCAGTAGCACAGTTTGTGGAAGTAGTACCTCTGTCCAAATAACACCTTCAAAAATCTTGAAGGAGAGTCTCCAGCCAGGAGAGGAAAAGGAGGCATTAGTTTTGGTACAGTTACAATCCCCAGAGCCTACTTTGCCAATTATTTCCTTGTCTGTTTGACAGAACATGTCAAAGGCCAAGCATCCTTCTCACAGAGACCTGTAATGATGCTTAGCTAGTTTATGAATATTTTTCCTGATCTGAATTGACTCTCGCTTTTTCGATCTCTGCTGTGAGTCTTCAAAAGTAAATGTTCTTCAGTTTTCTCCCTGCATATATGTTAAAGGAATCCAAACGTATTTTCCAACCTCCCTTAAATGTTGTCCCTGAAGAGTAAGTACCTGTAGTGTGATGGAAACTTTAATGTGCCACGAAACTTGGGAGGTTGTTTTTGAATATTTCTTTCAATCCCTTCATCTACAATTGCTTCCTAGCCTTTGATATGCCTGATCAACCTTATTTTGCAGTAATGCTGGTTAATCACTCTTAAAGGGACCAAACTCTCCACAATGGAGATGGTGTAGCTTTAAAAATATCCTATATAAACCTCCAGTTCTGTCTTTAATCTCTTCTGTTTTGTCAATCACCCCCTTCATGCTACAGGTTGGATCAGAATGATACTGCTTGGGATGGGTGCAGCTCTCATTACAGACTTTTCACTCCTGGTTTCTCCATTTTCATGTCAAGCTTATGAATATGTGTATTTGCTGCCTGTGGGGTGTTATAAATCCCCTCAGAGCAGAGGTAGTTCAGCTCTATTGTTTCATAGGAAATTACAAAGCTCACATTAAGAGTATGTACTTGTCTTAAAGGGGTCAACGGCAAGTCGTGACTGCTGATGATATTGGAAACACAGGGGGTAAAATGCATTTCATGTTATGAAGACGACAAACAGCAAGCATAATGCAAGTGAAGACAGATAGCTTTTCCTTCACCAAAATATCTATTGCCTCTGGACAAACTACTTTACTTAAGAAAACTCTAAATCTAACCTATGGTCTCATATTACCTTTAAAAGGAAAAATAAACTCTGGAAAGTAACATAAAACATTCTCTAATCAAAACTATTTCATCACAGTCAAACAACTCAAAATGGTTTACAAAAGCTTTTCATTTCACTTAATGATGACAAGCAGTAGAGCTTCAGAAAGTCAGATTTGTTCTTGGAACGGTAGAAGGTAGCTAACAAAAACCACAGGTGAGAAAGGAAGTTTGTCAAGCCCAAACTGGGAATTGTTTTATGAACTGTTCCAAGCAGAACCTTAATCATTTGACTCATCAGCTAGCCCTGAGGACTCTGTTTTGCCCAAGCATATTTCCACTGTGTGTTTAAAGTTAGAATTTCATTTAACTTTTAACCTCAACGCAAGCGATCTGCACTACAACTGTTCCAGTAAGTACCTGGAGAGATCTCTGGAGATTTGCTGCCCTCAGTGGGAACAGCATTCTCCATTTTCTGTCATGTATAATAAGGAAAGCGAAGAAGCCAAGAAAATGCAACATTCAAGCCTTTATTCTGTCTCCCACATAGTCTGTCTCGTTAAGCACTTCCTCTGAACAGAGTTTTCATGTTGCTACATGTGTTATTTTCTCCCTTCTCTTTCAGGAAGCTGTCCATCATAACAGCCTTTTGGCATATTCTTTTGAGATAGCAAAATTTACTACCTTACCCATGGCCTTCCAACCTGGTTAGCATTCTGATTGTGCTTCTTACGTCTCATAGCATCAGGCAACTAATGCAAAATGTTCCAAAGTCGTATTTCTCTCTGCACACTACCCCCCACCCTTGCTGCTTATTTGTTTGTGAGTTAATTTATTTTCCCCTCAGCTGTACTTCCACCCTTTAAAAAATCTGATGGATTCTTTGCAGGAGGCACGGTTGATGTAACGGGTACTAGTCTTGTGATGACAGCAGGTTGTCATCACAAAGTGTTTTTTCTGGGCCTGTGATTTTGAGAGAGCCTGTCCTAATGGATTCTGGTTGCTTATCAGCTTGGGTTCTGCTGATCATGTTTCACAACGGTGCTCATGTCTCCATCCTACGTGTCCGTGGTTAGGTTGTCTGACTGGGGACAGGGAATGCATCTGTAATGTGACATTAACGCGTAGCAATCCATCACTGCAGTGTGGTGATTTATGTATTTGCATAGATAGTCCTGCATAATTTGCTCATGAAAGAATCTCCAGGTTTCACTTCTGGGAATTCTGTAGCTCATTCTCATACCCTTCTTTGGCTGTGCATGTTTGTCTGTCTCTCTCTGATGTTTCTTCTGCCATGTTTTAGCCCTTAAAGTGTCTGCAGTATGGTAAGAATGGAATGTGGAAAATGGAGTCCTTCCACAATCTATCCTCCGGTAAAAGCTGTCTGTCTTGCCTTGGGTATCAGGCTGCTGTGTGCTTCCAGGCTTTTCGTCTGTGACCCGAAAGGGCTGTTAACATTGCCCAGCAGTCTGAATAAGTAGTCTGTGAAAAGGAGGCCATCTGTGATGTCAAGGGTCTTTCCAATGCTCAGCACATGCTTCTGTATATTGCTGCTGTATATTTGCACTGTCTCCTTCTGTAGCTTAAATGACCCTTCTCCACATTTTCACTCAGTTTGACAAGGTCCATTTTTAGTCTGTATAGAGAACCTACAGTTTTCCAGTTTGTTGTATTCTTGTGGATGTCTGAGTATCATGAGTAAAGTGCTTTTATCCAGAGCTCTATGCTTTTTTATACATGGGATGCTGCCCTATGCACTGTTTCCCTGCAGGCGTGGTGTACTTGTGAGACAGACAAGAAATTCTCTAGGGCCTACCCATTCCAATAAAATGATAGAATTGCGCATTTGCCAATCTCTGCCTCATGTGAGTTTGCCATCACATTCTTTTCAGCCCTTTACCTCCGCTGTCCTTTCTTCATGCATTTCCTTCTATAGAGTTATGGGAGCCTACTCCCTTTGTGATTTCTGCTCTTCCTTGTACTGTTATTCTTACAAATTAGTTGAGTGCCAGCTTTGCTTATGCTTGGCATTTAGGTATAAGTAATATAAACTCTCTAGTCTCAACCAGAGTTCCTTGCTGCGTGCAGGGAAGATTGCTGAAGCACTATCCTTGGAGCAGCTGTATCCTTTGCACTTTGTCCAGAAGAAGAGCTGGGTCCTGTGGAATTTACTTGTTGCGGAAGTCAGTTATTTTTATGCAGTTTGGCAATGGACAGGCCTATCATTTTGTCAGAAACTTGATTATAACTGTTGAAAAGTAACCTCTTGGGAACAACATTTTTCTGTGTTAAAAATTTGTCCAGAGCTCTTCTAGGAAATCACTGATTTCTTCTAGCTGGCTGCTGATGAACAGCCTTGCTGTAGTGTATGTGGTGGCATGTGTATGTTATGGTTAAGATGCAGACTGCTCTTTTTTGGATTTCCCTCCTACCCAAGAACACAGTGATTTCGCAGCTGTTTTGGTGCAACCTAAAGAACACACAGCTGCTGAATACATTATCTTTCATGTCGAAGAGCTGGTGTGATTATTGTTTTTAAGTTTGGGTTTTTTTTCCTTCAGTGCTCTCAGTTTCCAATTTCATGTACCAAAAAAAATGAACCTGTTTCAAACTCTATGTCCAGCCCTAAGTGTAGATAGAGAGACAGCAAACTCAGTGTATGGCAGAGATTTTACTCCTTTGCTCCATGTATGCTGTCCTTTCTAACCCTGAAAACACTGCTTCAGGATTCCTGGACATTACTACACAAGTATGTTCGATTATAACATTTTAAGATTATGTAGTGATGACTGCAAACAATCCCAACAAAAGCAAACTGAAAAAGAGCTGTAAAAGAGGCAGTTATGGAAAAGCAAGGTTTTCGGATCTCGATCGGCAGCACCAACAGTTTTTTCACAATCTGAACAAAAATGGGTTTGGTTACATCACCGTAGTTTCCAAGGAACAGGTGTCAGTGTCCACGCACAGTTAGCAGTAATTGGTATGTCCGAGGCAGCCCCAGGAGAGCCAGGATTAGACACACCGTCACGTCACGGAGACGGAGCTGTGCTCTTCCCCATGCAGCTGGTTCAGTCAGCTCCAGACGAAGGTCCAAGATAGGGCCAATACTAACAGATATGTGCCACGTTTCCTGCTTTGGAAGTAGACGCTTTCCAACACTGTTAATCCACTCTCAGCCACTACACCTAAATTCACAAGCCTGGTTAGAACTCTTTTGATGTAGTACAGTATGCCACAAAACTTGAAGCTTCACTGCATTTCTGGTACCACTTCCACTGCTACTCTAAGAAAATCCTATCAGATTTTGTCAATGTTAAACTTAATTTTTGCTTAAAAGGTAAAAAAAATAATAATAAATGCTACTGAACATTACCTTGGAATAAGGAATGAATGTTTAAATTATTTTTTGGTAATTCTTAAGGATTTAATCAAGAAAAAGTTATTAGTTTTCTACCAAGGGGTTGCATTCTGAACAGGATAGCTTTTTGTGACAACATCAGATTAGACTGGGGTCCTTGTCATAGGAATTGGCCCTACATTTTAGAGATTATCCTTCATTTGCCAAAGTTTTTTGAAGATCTAAATGCCAAAGCTACAATGGCTTTTCAGGAGAGCTGCTTACCATCCAGGACCGCTCTGCTTGGATGTTCTTGCTGTTCACCCACAAAAGCATTAACTCTTTCCACTGGGAGGGAGCCCAAGAGGTGTGAAGGGGCTGCAACCTGTGATGAGGATTATTTTCCTCCTGACTTGTCTGGGGACAGACCTGGACCCTGAATCCAAAGACAGCTACACTCGTTTAAAGGGCAGCTGACTAGAGTAAAGTACCCCATGCTGACCCATCAGAAAATTATTCCATCAGCTGAGCTGCTGCCTGCTTCTGCCTCTGAAGCCCTTTGCTTCCATCACACACTATGGGCTGAATTGTCACCTGTTGCCAGATTTTAGCCACTTCAGGGAAAAACATAAAGCTGAATCGGGGACCTGGTTATAATTCCCTATATTGTATTTCTCAGTAGACAATCCTGATGCTGCAGTCAGTCTCTGGGACTGCTTTGACATTTGTCAGTTAAGGAGAACAGTCTACAGTATCTTCTGACCCCACTCCTCCTATCATCTCGTTGGCATTAATGTAGGGTCATGGCAGAGGAATACCCTCCTGAGAGGCTGTCACAGAGGGCTGGAGGCTGACTCATCCTTCAGAAGCTGCTTCTCAGAACCCATTTCACCCAGAAATACACTGCATACATCACATGCTAACAAATAATTCAAGACACTTCAATGTGTTCCACCTGTGGCTTGAAGGGAGTGACTGATGGTGGAGAGTAGAACGGCGAAGAAGAAGGGGATGTGTATTTTGTAAGTGTCCTGTCAGTGATGATGGATGCTGTAAGAACATTTCGCCTTTCATTGTACATACTTGTCTGTTGGTTCTGCTTTTTGTTGCAGAGTGCATTGAAAAGTGAAGTCTTGCGTGTAACTCTAAAAGCTGCCTCTTTTATTAATGCTGCCTATATTTTGTCTGCAGGCAAGGGTCTACTGCCCAGCAAAAGGGAGCTGACTTGTTTTTCTTCAGAAGAAATTGCATGCAGTTTTAGTAGTTACAACAGCAGGGGGACTAACTGCATTCACTGGAGTCAGACGTAAATAAACAGTGTCTAAAGAATGATTATAGGCTGCAAAGATTATCTGTGAAAGCAGTCCTCTTTCCAGCATTGACAGTGACGTTGCCCCAGGTGAAGAAAAGCAAGCACCCTGGTAACCACAAAGCTGATTTATTGTTTGTCCCAGCAGAAGTGATATTTAAAAGTTGGGAGACATTTGTCTTAGACTCTTACTTGTTTTTCAGTTATTTGTGTGCATTCACTAAAAAGCCAATAATCTTTGAAGGGCAAACACCTCCATCAGAGGTAAGAGAAAAGTATATGAGGCTATTACCTTGTCACAGTGTTAAACGGGGCAGCTTCTTGGCATTCTGCAAAAGAGGAGCTGACAAAGAGCAATGGCGTGGCATATTGTTCTGTGGGACTGAATCTGATGTTCTGAAATGTGAGGTTGTGTTTTGTATGCTAGTGGGAACCTGGGTGAGGAAACCATTCATTCTTCAATGAAATCATTTACTCACATACCTTACGGAGGAGATGGTTGAGCAGCTAAATTGCTACTATTAGATGTGCATTTTTCACAGAATCACAGAATCATAATGGTTGGAAGGGACCTCTGAGATCATCGAGTCCAAACACAAAAAACCAAACCAAACCAAACCAAACCAAAAAACCAAGCCATACACACAAAACCATACACACAACCAACCAACCAAAAAAAATCAAAAAAACACCAAATGAACACCACCCACAACACCCCAACACATCCCACCCTTTTTTTTTCCAATAATCTTGGGCACAAGAGCATGCCCTGAAGAGCCATGTCTACACGTTTCTTAAATACCTCCAGGGATGGTGACTCCACCACCTCCCTGGGCAGGCTGTTCCTGTAAAGTAAAGTAATTCTTCCTAATATCTAATCTAAACCTCCCCTACTGCAACCTTAGACCATTCCCTCTGGTCCTGTCATTATTCCCTTGGGAGAAGAGGCCAACCCCCACCTCTCTCCAACCTCCTTTCAAGTAGTTGTAGAGGGCAATGAAGTCTCCCCTCAGCCTCCTCTTCTCCAAACTAAACTTGCCCAGTTCCCTCAGCCTCTCCTCATAGGACTTGTTCTCTAGACCCCTCACTAACTTGGTGGCTCTCCTCTGGACACGCTCCAGCACTTCAATGTCCTTCTTGTAGTGAGGGGCCCAAAACTGAACACAGTACTCGAGGTGGGACCTCACCAGTGCTGAGTACAGAGGCACAATGACTTCCCTACTCCTGCTGGCCATCCTATTCCTGATACAGGCCAGGATGCCATTGGCCCTCTTGGCCACCTCGGCACACTGCTGGCTCATGTTAAACCGGCTGTCCACCAACACTCTCAGGTCCTTTTCTGCCAGGCAGCTTTCCAGCCACTCTTCCCCCAGCCTGTAGCGTTGCCTGGGGTTGTTGTGACCAAAATGCAGGACCCGGCATTTGGCCTTATTAAACCTCATCCCATTGGCCTTGGCCCAATGATCCAACCTGTCTAGATCCCTCTGTATAGCCTTCCGACCATCAAGCAGATCAACACTCCCACCTAGTGTGGTGTCACCTGCAAACTTACTGAGGGTGCATTCAATCCCCTTGTCTAGATCATCAATAAAGATATTGAACAAGACTGGACCCAAAACCAAGCCCTGAGGGACACCGCTGGTGACCAGCTGCCAGCTGGATTTCACTCCATTAATCACCACTCGCTGGCCATGGCCATCCAGCCAGTTTTTTATCCAGTGAAGAGTACACTTGTCTATGCCATGATTCTCCAGTTTCTCCAGGAGAACGCTGTGGGGGATGGTGTCAAAGGCCTTACCAAAGTCCAGGTAGACAACGTCCACAGCCTTCCCTGCATTGAGAAGGCACGTCACATGGTCATAGAAAGAGATCAAGTTGGCTAAGGCTTTTTGTTCAAGGATTCTGTGCTCCTGAGTTTGGACAGAGATTTTTTATTATGATTACAATTTTATATAAAAACATTGTGCAAAGAGAATTTACCACTGTTCCTATTCCTCTATGGTGTCTCTCACAAAGCCTATGCTCTGAATATACAGCTTGAAAAGTTGAGAAATAGATTTGTAATTAAAAAAGTAAAATATTGCTTGGTTATGAATAAAGTATTGGGTCTGTTGTATTTCATCTGTGGCCAGAATAAGACTCCCTTGGGATTACTCCAGTCCTCAAAATACAGTTTTCTTATCCTATTCAAGACATCTTACTAGATTCCTTGTTAAATGGAGAGATTGAATTTCATTGGGATTCTCAGTCTACCCTGACCTTTTTAAGTAAACCATAATGAAAAGCACAAGAAGAATCTGATACCATAAGGGTACGCCATATTTGGGCCAGCAGGTGATATTCTTTGATATTTGTGGTCACCATCAATCTGTCATTTCTGTGTATTGTGTACGCCAATATCAGAGACATTAGACAAACGAAAACAATCCCAAACTCTGAAATCTTTGCAAAATTTCATACCCCCCTTTTTTTCCCCCCCAACAAAGAATAATTCTTTTCTTTCAAAGATCAAAGACTGATAACCTATGTGGGTCTGGCACAAAAACCTACATGTCCTTAAACTGTTAAATATTTATTTGCTGCTATTCCACTGCCAGACATGATCAGTTAGACATTCTTACAGGCTTTGATGGCTGTGGAAGATGTCCATGACAATAATACCTCTTCCAGGTTATGACTAGGTTGCCATGATTTCACAGGTTTATTTTGGGTTTTGTTCTATTTGTGCTGAAGTCTGTTACAGTTTTGGCATGGATTTTAATAAGAGCAAAATGGGTCACTCTTTGTATTTCATGACAAGGAAAAAAAAAAGAAAGGTATTTCTGAAGGCAGAGACCAAAACATTTAATGGTAAATGATAGCAGATTCATCACCAGGTTAGACACTTGAAATATGGCAGTCCACTTTGAAAAGTTACAAAACCCACTGCCTACGATCATTCTCTGCAGAGGATCTATTGCATCTGCCTGTCAGTTCATATGTAACTTGAATCTCTTGACACAAGGAAAAGGTAAAATAAAACGCTGTGTAAAAATCACTGTGGACTTGCAATGTACCCAAATATGATACTCTAGTTCAAAGAATGGTGTTTGAACCAGACTACAGTTACTGACAAACATGTTATTAATGATCAGCCATCAAATGCTTTTGATTAAAGAGAGAAATCCTGTAGCACTAGAGAAGGCCTTTTCTCTTTTTTTCCTTATGCTATAGTAGAGGTACTTAGAGAAAGGTGAACTGCTTTAAAAAGATTAATTACACTTGCACTATATTTTTATCCTCTTTGGACATCAAGAAAAAAAGGAAGCTGGCTTGACTTGATTGTATTTTATCTATAAGTGACATGGAAAGAAACTCCTTAGTTACAGGAGCTAAGTGAATAATATATAATGCTACATGAAGGATTGCACTGAGGATCCCAGCTATATTCCAGCCATTTTTAGGACAATTTAAAGGAAGAAAAAAAGAAAAAAGAAAAAAAAGAAAATGTTTGGCCCTGTTTGTCTTAACTAGAAGTAAGAAGCATTTTGAATGCACTCAGATAAGTATGGGGCAACATTCCATAGACTCCAGACATAAGTGCCAGCTTTTCAAAGGTATTTAGACATCTAAGGAGATAGATAGATGCTTCTGAACTTTTCAGATGCACCAAGACAAATTAGAAACTGAAGACCTAGGATAATTTGATGCCAGACATCTACCCTGCTTAGACTTGCTTGAAAGTCGCAGTGATTCTGCAGTTACATGCTTAGATCCCTAGACACATTTATGAGACTGTCCCCAAATTGCCAACCTTGGTCCAGAGCTCATGCAAAGTTCACAGAGGTATGGACCATTCTGTGTGACCTTGAGCATGGCATCTGGTTTTGTCCTGTGGCTGCTACTTTCAGCTCAGATTTTTATGTCAACAGTGGTCTGACCCTTTTGTGTGTCACCCAGTGTCCTCTGGCATTTTGGGTCCATGATGCCGGATCCAGTCCTTGCTAGTTCACATCTTCTGGGTTTCCAGCCGCAGTCCTCTAGCTGGATATCTCTCCCAGCATATGCTTTGATATATAAAATTCATTCTCCTCAGCCAGCGGGCAAGGCTCAGTAGAGCACTCATCAGTTCCAAAGAAAAAATGAAGGGGAGAGGGTTCAACTTATGCAGACCTGATGAATGTAGATCTGACATTGAACCTGTGCATATGTGGTTGGTTTGTACGTGTTGGTGCGGTTGAGATCCTCCAAGGGCATAAAGCTGTGATGCATGAACAGATAAACTGTACATGTGCTGCAGCCTCTGGACAGAAACTTCCATTATTGTGGCTTGGAAAGTCGCTGGATTGCCAGTGATAAGACAGACCATGGGCTGAAACTGCCCACACCGCTGGGGGTGGTAAGGTAGAGATGAAGGTCATGCCCCTGTTCTCCTTGTGCCTGTAATCAGGCAGATAAAGATCAAACGGCATCATACACAATAAAGATGCCAGTCATGCATGAAGAGCCATAATTACAGACCTCTGTGCTTGCGCAGAATTCAGTCGAACTTTTACTCTTCTAAAATGATCCTGGCAGAGGATTGGCATGTCAGGGAAGAAATGAAAGTCAGTTTTTCTTGTAGCTGCTGATTGCAGTGGCAGAATGCTAGAGACAAATACATTCGGTGAAGTTGTTTTTTCCATATGAAGTAGAGTGTTGTTTCTTGAGTTACACTTCTTTGGCCGAGTCAAGCATTTCCTGCGAGGACTGGATGTATTCATGCTTAGGCCCTGATCCTGCAATCTGATCTAACTGGGGGAGTTACGTCTTGTGCAAAGATGAAAAGCCCTCACAGGATCCCTGCCTAGGTGAAAAGGTCTGCCAGGGTAGAACTGATTGCAGAACTGGAACCAGCAGCTGAAAACCAAAACTGACTCAGGATAAAACACACAGGCAGGAAAAAACCCCCCAGTCTTCAGAGGACCTTGAAAGCCTACTGCGCTCACAGGAAAATAATTTTTCAATGATTTGTTCCAACAAACTGTTTTCAGAGTTTTCTACATTTTCAGGCTGACTTACTGTTTTTTATTACAATTTTTTTCAGTCTTAACTTGGGCAGTATTCCCCGAACTGTAGACAAAGCTGCAATTTGAGAAGATATTTTCCCTCTGCAAAATGGTTTGCAATTTTTCATTGTGTAAGGAGTTGTAGGCAATCCTGAGGTGGCTTGCGGAGAATATGATAAATTTGCAAGGCATACTGTACTTAGAGAAAAAAGATGGAAAAGTTCCTCCACGCTCATTTTCTCCCCCATTTATAATCATTAGGCTTTAAATGCCCCATACATCTCTGTCATTTAGATAAGAGGCATTGATTGCTTAACTGCTGCACAGACATTTCATACACCTGGTTTTAGATGACATTTCAGGGGGAGAAAGAGAAGGAAGTACTGTAAAAAGTGTTCACAGTTTGCAATGTCAAACTTTATTACATAAAGTCATAAACAACCCCAATTAGTAGTAAGTAGGTTCATAGCCAGGGTTTTAAGCCAGCTCTGGCTTCATTAAATGTTTCCTGCAGTCGAGCAAGGCATTGGGATATATAAACTGAGCCCTGATTTATAATAAAACACAGTAAAGTTTTAGAAAAGCTTTACTTTTCCTTCTGATTGATTTCTTGTCAAGGTCCAGCAAAGCCTGAGGAAGGGGTTAAGTAGAGGTCTTGAGGGACCACTTGACATCTGCTACACTTGTGACTTTTTGATCTTGTTTTTTTTCCTGGCTTTGAGGGATGCCCTACAGTAAAGGCCATGTGTGCCTGTGTGTGTTTCCCAGAGATGGCCGGGGCTGGGAGGGGCACAGCGGCCAGGGGAGCAAAGAAAACAGCTCCTTGATGACAGATCAAATGAAGGCAAAAAAAAGAGGAGAAGGGGGATTACATGCTCTGTAATCACGGGTAATGGGAAGGAAAACACTGGGGGTCTCAAGTGTGAAAGCCTTTGTCCAGAGGAATGTAAGCGTCAAGCATGTTTTCATATTATAAACCAAAACTCCACCCGAGCGCCGGGGAGAGCAGCATTCTGCTGCTCCTCTGTGTGCAAGTGGCCAGCCCTGGGACCCCTGGGTACCGCTGGCAGCCAGGGGGAGGTGGATGGCCCTCCTGTGGCCCTGGAGTCCCAGAAGAGTCCCAGGGCACCCTGTGAGGCGAGCTGGGAGCTGGGGGCAGGTGATGAGAGGCCACACATCTCATGAAGAAAGCCACTGACCTGGCCTCCTGCGCTGGTCACTTTGGAGGGTGACGTCTAATTTCTCTTGTACTTTTGCCTACCAGAGTGTTTCTTTTTCCACACTTTCTCACTGGTCCCACCAATTTATGGCTTCATTAGTTAAAAAAAGTTGTTTACGAGAAGCCAATTTAGCTACTTGATGGGTGGACACCGTCACAGGGGCTGCTGCTGGCAGAACAGAGACGTCTGCCTTGGAGGCACTTGCTCTGCAGCATGGTCACTGAGGTCTCTGAGACCCACCAGGGGGCTACAGTACATGAGCCAGCCTTCTCCAGACATGGCCTCTGGGTACCATGGCAGCAGTCTTTCCCTGGGGGTCTGCAGGTCCTTGGGTACCACTGAATGGCACAGCTGGAAGAAAGCAATGCTTCTTTGCTCAATGAAGCTCCCACATCGTCTCGGGTCACTTTTTCATCTTGTGTACTTCCCTGGAGGAAGAGGACTGCTAACTTGCTTCCTCAGGCAAGTTTATTGTGACATTATGTGAATGAACAGCCTTTTTAATACACAGTTTACCAATTTCTCTTAAAGGCTTTTTTTCTCCTTCTTTCCCTTCCGCTTTCTATAGCTGACTGGCCTCCACTACCAAACTATACCTCAGTGATGAACTCCATCAAGCACTGGCCTCCAGGCTCCTGCAAATTGCACTCAGGTTTTAACCCAACAGCATGTCTCTGTCTCCAGGTCTGACATTAGGATTTACAAAGTAAGGGGCAGCAAGGCTACCTTCGTGTGAGCGGAAGGGTCAATTTCCTTCTGGAGATCCCACTTCTTCTTTTAAACAGCTATTTCCCAGGAATGGGTGTATCACAGTTTCTTGTAATGTGGAATTTCCCTAGCCCTGGTTGCTGCAGCTGTGATAGATAGTCATGCAAAAGCTGCTGGCCAACGTGTCGGCATCTGGAAGTTGCACGGGGACAAGCTCGAATGAGAAGTCATCTTGCTTTCATGTGCCACGATTTCTGCAAAGCTGGGGTCTCCAGTGAGGACTTAAACTAATCTCACATAGTTTATGAGTGAAAATCCATTTACAATGAGAATGACCCCCACTGACCAAAAGTTTAAACAAATGCCCTCTGTATGCATTTCCTACAGTGGGGATCAAGTTCCATACGTATGATGTAAGCAGGGCTCAAACAAGCCTCTCACCTACACACGGAGCAGAAATCATTTGCAAAGAAAACCGAAATGACAGCCATATGCATGGGACATTTTATATGCTACGGCCAGGCTTGCAGACCCCAAGTAGGAGGATCTTCTGATCTGAAGATGCAATTGAAAACAGGTGCCTGACATGCCGCACATAAAAAAGTATACAGGCAATTTGGGAGCTCTGCGGAGATTCTTTCAACTGCTGAAAATATGGAGACAACTTCCCAGCCCCCGATCCTGTGCTTCCCCTCTAATTCCCCTGCTCCCCCTCCTCACAGAAACTGAGGAAACTGCCGGGCCATGGTGAAGCTGCCCTGTTTAGTCAAAGAAATGTGAAAAAGATTAAGGGGGATCCATCAAAATGTCAGCCTGATCTTGAACTGCTGGAAAAGAAGCTTTTTTTTAATTCAAGTGTCTGTCACAAAGACCTGGGTGACCTTGTTTTGCAAGTGAAAGCCTTTGATTGTGACCCAGGCATGCTTCCTGTGTCCAACTCCTATTTAGCAAATAAACTAAAAGTACTGCCCATGTTTATGGTAAACACCTGATTAGGTTCTACTGAAAAAAATAAAAATTACAGCTGGATAATACAGGACCAGATCAGGTTTCCTTTTTATTTGTTGTCACCAAATGCTCCCGATCTTTTTGAGCTCTAAGGCTCGTTAAGTGGATGTTTTAAAATGGTGCAACAGACAATGCAGCTGTATTTCATTTGTAGATAATTGATGCAATACATGTAATAACCCAACTAGATATGTTGACTCATGAGCTAATTTAGGTGTAGATGTTACAGCACTTGTGCAGCTGGAAATGTTGCCATCACACAAATCAGTTGCAGATTAATGGAGTCAGGTCCCTCTCTGCACTAGAAGAGATAAAAGGCCACAGTCAAATATAAAAACAAGTTCTGAAGAGTTATTGTAAGTTTAAACAGTATTTGAAAATGTTTTCCTAACCACAATGCATGTTGTAATATGAACCTGGAATCGCTTAACTATATGGTGATTTGGCAATTTTATATGGAGTGGATTCATAAAGCTGAGAACATGGGTAAGGAGAACGAACATGGCTTAATGTTTAGAAGGTGAAGCAGAGGTGAGTGTTTCCACTTCCACTATTTGCTTTGATACTGAGTGATATCAGTAAAACTATCCTGGTCTCTGTTTACCAGTGTGGGATCTGGGGTGACGGTATTTACTTACTGCTCCAGGACCTCCTATCATTTGGTGACATAACTGGTTAGAAGGTAGTGCTGGTGCCAGAGGGATCTGGGATCTCTTTTCACCTCTGTGTTACTGGCAACCCATGCTGCATTTGCCTCCCTTTTGAAAGAGAAGTAAAAATGTTTACGCATTTCCTGGATCCTTTTTGTAATCGATGGTAGAAAACAAACAAATATGCAATTCTGAAGGATTATTACGACTATTCTTATCACCAACATCATAGCAACATTAAACACTGTGTACAAGTGTATTCACGACTGCTAGCTGGTGAGTCACTCTGTATATGCCTCTATATCCGTTGTAGCGAACTTGATGTTAGTGATCTGCACTCCTGATGATAATTAATGGATAGATCGATAACTAGCTCCAGGATAAGCAGGAAAAATAGGACTGGGATCCTGTGAATTTATGCCTCCAAGTTAGGTTGTCTGACGCCTCCTGAAGTGTAAACACTGACCAAGGCTTTTCCTCTCTTTGACGTGTTCCTGATATCTTTCACCCATGTTGACTCCCTGAGGACAAATCAGGGTTGAGTGCAGGCTGTAGTCTCTGCCTCACTGCTTTCTCCCCTCCACTTGACTGTCTCTGTCCAGAAAACGCGTGCCAGTATTTTGCACTATGTCCTCTGCACATTGTTTAAAACTGACAAGCAATGACAAGAGTATCAGGACTCGGAGGTAGGAACAGGCAGATGAACAGATGCACACACAAGTACATTTCCTCAGGAAACACGCTAAAAATTGTTTCCTTGACTTGTTTCTACTGTTTCAACTGTAGAGAAAACTGTATTTCTTTCTGCCTAATGCTACTTGTTTCAGTAATCATTTGGAAGGACTAAACTGGAAATAGAAGTGGGTTAGGCAACACCTACCAGGATTTTTTTAAAACTTACTTACTTTTTTTTTTTTTTTTTTTTTTTATGGCCCCATTGAAGCAAATAATTTGGAATCTCTCTGAATGTTACTTGCCAGGAAACAAAGTCACAGCTTTGAAAGTATCAGTTCAGGCTGAGCATTTCCAGATTGACAAGAAAATGCTAGCCAGGCTCTTTTCTTGTGAAATGGAGACATTTATGTGACTGGTATCTGATTCAGCAATTTCACAAACACGGATCTAATGCAATCTATCTATGGTTTTAGGGCATCCAATTTCAGTCACTCCTAAAGAATGCCATCACAAGTTTATCATGCAGTTGATAATATTTTCTCTGTGAACACAGGGAAAGGAAACTCTTTTGGCTGGAAAGGAAGTCTAGGAAATTAGCATTAGCATCTACAGGATGATGCATATAAATGGATGTACGTAAACAGGTATATGGACTACTTTGTGTACTTTGTTAATATTGACTTGAGTTTGGGTTATTGGAATGATTGCCAATTGAATATGAGTACTTGATTGCTCTTCACTGGTAGAATGAGCGGAAAACCTTACTCAGGAATATGAAGTGGAGGTAGGACATGTTGGGGTTAAACACTTCTAAAGTGTGAATGGCAATATATGAGCTATTATTTGAGGAAATCCTGCTTCTTTGACTATCACCAAAGGTGGATTTATGAGAAGCAATATGTGGAAATGACATCCCCCCCAAAAAAAAAAAAAAAAAAATCTCAGTATGTCATAGGACTATAGTGGAATTGTTTCTCACATTTCTTTGCAGTCTGAAGAAACCAGCCTTTTTCTTGGGTATCCCATCTTAGTTTAAGATGGACTTTTCAAGTTGTTTTTTATAACCTTTTTCTTCAATCTTGTTCCACCTGTTTAATATAAACAACAATTTGACTGAGGTGAGTTGCCTAGTTTTTGCTGTATTTATTACTGTTTGTATGGTCTGGGAAGAAAAAGCAGCATTTGCTGAAGTCCAGCAGTACTTATTAAGAATGCTGAGCTGACCAACAAGATGAAGCACAAGACTGGAGGTTTGAAGGAGCACTCCAGAGAGGTCAAAAGGGTGGGTAAAACTGTGAGTTATAGATATGCAGCAACTGGCCTTAACCTGAAACCATGTTAGGATGAGTGGTGTGTGCAGAATCACATCAGTTCCAGAACATGGAGTTCAACTCTGTGATGCTTCAAAGCAATGGTTTCTATTTCAATGCAAATTTGACAATGATAGATGTTAATCACACTCCTTAACGAAGAACCAGAGGCATAAAAGTGAGTAGTGTGGCATATGAATCCCATAAAATAGAAAAGAACCACATGCAGTAGATATACTTAACTGCTCAGGAAACCAATCAACACCTCTAAAATGTGGCTACATGGTAGTGTACAATACTTCAAAGTTAGCATAGTTTGCAGTGAAAACAAGAAGATCTCAGTTTTGTGAAAATTCCAGTGTAGAATTTTACAACTGCAGGAAAAATAGAGCAGAATTAGTCCCTAAACTGAGATAGTCTTATTGATAATGAAAGTGCCAAGAAAAGAAAATACCGGCTTTGAAAAGGAAATATTTTTTTTTTTTCATTCACCACTGTTGAGGGGAAAAAAAATGTTTGCTTTAACCCTAGTCCTGAAAGGGTTTAATTTACTTGCCCAATTTCAGACATGAGTAGTCTCACTGACTTCAGACAGAGTGTAGTCCTGCTGAGATCAATGGTGGTAGTCACATATATAATGTTGAGTACATGCATGCATCTTTTCAGCACCCAGATCTCAAATGCCTACCGGAGAAATAAATACACCTGGAAATAAATATCAAAGTGCAAATAGAAATTTTTTTCCCAGCCTGAGATGAGTATTCAGGAAATGGACACAATAGCTCATTTGTGATACATTTTATCACTTCTGAAATGTCTAAGTGGAATCACTTGTGGAAAACGCAGGAAGGTTACAGTCCCAAGCTGTAGGGAAATTACAGCCTATGAGTCTCCCTCTCTCACGATAGCTGGGATCATCAAAGATTTCCCAAACGACTTTGTGAGTGGGATTGTAGGTGAACATTTATAGGCTCAGAAATTTGTCCAAGGTTCTCATTTTATTTCAATAAGAACTCATGTTATGTCTGTTGAAAATTCTACTGACAGTCCCATACATGTAATTTATGACATTTCCTATCAAGATGTTTAGCTGAATTAGAAACACTTGTGAAGAAGCCCGTCTGCAGCCAGTTAAAAAGCATTTTTGTAGCAGAGGTGAGGGCTGTTGAGGCAACAAAGGCTAGCTCATCTTACTTTTATTCCGATGGCTGTTGATCAAGCAATTGCACCATAAACTGTTTACAGCTGTGGCTTTTGTTACGGTGACAAAGAACGTGTTTAAGGGTAGACAGAAAGCTATGCTGTATGTTAGTTCACAATGACCATGCAGTTTACACACCAAACAGTGCAAAGCATATTTCTGCAACATCCAGGCTTCTCCATGAAGTGGCACTAATTTGTCCTCCCTTCTTTTTCATTTGTTTTACTGAGCTGGTTACCTGTATGCCTGTCCTATTTTCCCAGCTTAACATCATGGACACCATGGTAATGGTGTGCCTCCTAGCTCTCAGGCTTCATTCTAGGCATGTGGGCTCTTCTATTTAAATGGATAAGACAAAAATTAGAGATTCCCATAGGTTTGAAGGGCATTATTATTTAGCCAGTGCGGGGAATGTACTTGTTCCTTCTGTCACACTAAGGGAGGGAATTTTAATTGCTAACATTCATTTTACCTGAGCCTTTTTTAAGATCAGGAAACTTAGTTTGCTGTGTGCACCAAAAGTTTAGCTCTCTGTTTTCACATGGTTTTCTGATAGTTTTGTTCTGTATTTGTCTGGAGAGATCGCATAATTCCACAAGAAAACGGTGAGAACTGGCTTCCTTGGAAGGCCAAATCATTGCCTGCCTTCAAGTTGTCCTTGCCTGGGTGCAGAAGCCAGGGTGTGGACACTCACATGGAAACAGCCCTTTTGCCCCTTCTGTGTTACATAGCTGTACAATAGGACACAGGCCAAATTAATTTCATGTTTAGATGTCTAAAGCACAGCTATCTGTTTTAAGTTGGTAGTCCATTCTGCCTTCATGGTTAGTAGATAAGCAGCTCCAGAGATTGCCTGTCTTCAGATGAGATTTACTGCCCTCTTGAGGTATTTATCTTTCTCCTCCAAGAACAGAGGGAGCTTAGAAGACCTTATGCCCTCATGTAGGAAGTTTGTATCAACAATAGCCAGCTGACTTATCTTATCACACTACGGAATACAGGCTGCCCTCCTCAGAAAAGAAAATCAACGTTTTCTGCACTGACGTCTTGGAAGCTGTAGAGAAAACTAGCAAAATTAAGCCCAAATCAGCTTGGGTTCTCCTGTCATGACATGGCTATATAGCATTCCCTTACGTCATGGTGCGCCACCTCATGGTGGGATGATCGAACCCTGTTTCCGACGCAGGATTCAGGTTACACAAAATCCATACTCACCCTTATCAGAACATCATTGATCTGCACTGCCTCTGCAGATATCAGGAGCCAGATCTTCTGGAAAAGACAGCCAAAAACTATGAGCTGGAATAAATGGGCTCCTGGCCAAATTTGCCTGTAACATTCAATTTCAAATTTCACTGTTCCTGAAGCTGCTAAGACTTGCTTCAGCTTGGCTCTTGTCTCATGCTCTGCTGGGTTATTACCTGAGAATATTATTTTGATTACCAGCTGGTTGGTGTTGTCTGGGCATACTCCACCTGTGTTATGAAGCCAGCAGCTGGGCTGGATGATGCTTTCCCAGAACTCAGATCTTTGAAGGCTGACAGCATTACAGCCAAAAGTCTCAAAAGTATTTTGAAATTGTATGGCCACCAGGATGGTAGTAACATATTTGAGGGAAAGTAAGTAGTGACATCCTTCTGCAGAAGACTCTATTGTCTCTGAGACTTCTGTTTTTGATTTTCTGCTGTTTTCAGAGTTCATTTCAAATTTGATTTCTGAATATAAAACTTCATATTTTGACTCTTAAAATCCTTTTTTTTTTTCAGATGGGTAGCTTAGTTACACTGTTTAGATACAGTCATATGTGCCTGATCTTTGATACCAGGCAGGTTACACTCTATGCAGGAGAGACACTTGTTTATATTTTTTTATATATTTTTTTTCTATATTAGATATTAACATATTAAACTGGATAGAGGAGATACATTTTTGGTGAACCAAAAGAAGAAGTAATTGGCTAAGAAACCCCTATTAGGATCCCTAATTGGTACCTTTTAACCAAAAAAAAATGCCTGCAGATAAATATAGAAGAAAGATACTATGAGATAAAGATATCATGGGAACCTTACACTAATCAAAATCTTCTGTGACTGCCTTATTAAGATACTTGCTTTAAGAACAAAACATATGGTAGAAGCCTCAAGGAGATAGGCCTTTTAGCTCACCACCAACAGAAGTGTAAAATGCTCCCACTTCCTTCAAGGATTTAAGTAATGCTTGCTTAGGGTGTTTCATTCACTAGCAAACATGGTGATTTGTGAAGCACGACTAATGTGTCCCTGGAAAGTTCCAGCATGAAATAAGACTAGGTGTGAAAGCCTGTCAGGGTCCAAAGAGGTATGATTTAAGGGGAAGCACTCCCTGAAAATGTGAGGATGAGTGTTACTAACTTAATCCATATGATATCTTCTCCCCCCGTAAATGTATGGTAGAATGTAGGGCAGAAATGCATGAAGCAGACATTAGTCATTGTCTACAGGTGATATTTCTTCCACAAATTTATCAGCAAGGGTTGCCATACTGTATTTAATCTTTTGTACAATCGATTAGTGTGCAAAGTAAAGGAGATTACCTTATGTTTGCTTGCAGATGCACACAAGCTCGGAAAATTTTAAAAGACACTTGTTATGTTGCAAATGTAGCTCTGCAGTATTACACAGTAATAGAAATAAATGAAAATTAGGTGTCTGGGCCGGGATGGAGGGGCAGGAAAATATTTTTCTGCCACTGATGCTGTTACATGAAAGAGTAGATGTATGATATGATTTTCTGTCATTTTTCACTTTCTTTTGAAGTCTGAGGACTGCCAGAAGCAGGATACAGTCAGCCATGATTTTGCCTGGATGATCCTAGATTTTCTACTATCAACATAAAAAAACATATCTAACACTTACAATTTAATCTAATAGTAAGCTGTACAAGATATCTCTGTACAAGCACATTAAAAAAAAAAGTACTTTCCTTTCAGTGTGCAGCCTTGGGAGACATCCAGAACTGAGAAGAGCTTTGAAATCATCCAGTCAATTCCTCTAACATGACATGGGATCACCTTGAAGGTAAACTGCAAGTCCTAATTTTGGTAGTGAAAGGCATCTGGGATGCTAGTTCATGGGACAACTGAAAGAATAAGTCCTATTTTTCTGGGCGTAGTATAGGATGCTCTAGGGAAGCTTCTGGCTTGTAGGGTTGCCACCACACCTTGGAGAGAAGTACATAAAAAAGGGATAGAGAAGAGAAAGTCCTAACTCTGCTGCCTAAGTCCTGTCTGCTCCCTGCTACACTTTGTCTGTCTGACAGGAAAAAGATGACTGTGGAGCAAAGCTGACATAGTTCTGTGAAGGTAGGTAAGGTCAGAGGAGGTTGGCAAGGAGCAAACATTTACTGCACTGACCCAGTGTTCCTGTGATGAGACACATGAAGTGCTACTACTGCCCAGGTAAAGGAAATGTGCTTCTGTCAGCTGTTACTCCAGCTAATGTGGCTTACCAAAGGCAAAGGCACAAATCAGTTCCTTTCAAGAAACACAGGTAAGTACCGGGAAATCTTTATGGAAAATGTGAAGTGATTTGTTCCTGTGTTCTAGCTAATACAAAAAGCTTGAATCCCCAAGAAACCCTCTAAGTAAGTCACAAATGCAGTAGACAAATGGGTCCTGCTTATAACAAGGCAATGTCTTAAAGTTTTTAGAGCTAAAGCAAGTTTGGATTGGAGTAGATAAACCTGTTTAAAGTACAAACTGCAAGGATTTAAAAGTAAATCTATCATATTTCTATCCCTACTCCTGATCTTACAATCTGCAAAAATGAAACTCACTGCAGACTTCTTAAAAATAGCAAAATCCAACTCAAGCACCTACAGCACCATGTCAAATCCTAGACCTAGCTGGTGGCTCCCTGCCAGGAATTGGCAATCTTTCTAACCCAAGAGTGTAAAGACCCTCCTGGGCATAGTGTAAGAGGGAATAGCACCTTTGCAATGCTGTTTTCATCTGTCCTATGTGTCCTGTGGTTGTCTTTCTTTTTTTTTTTCTTTGTATTCTCATTTTATTTGTTTTACAGTAAAGAACAACTGAAACAAGTTATGCAGCACTGTCTCAGCAATTTGCAGCCTCACAGATCTCAGTGCAAAAGACAGTGGCAGTATGGAATCAGCTATATTTAGGAATATGCCATGCTGATAATATTTTCTTGCTCTCTGTACAGTGAAACAAGAACAGATATAACACCTGCTTCCTCATTCACTGATTTTTCCTTGTTTTATATAACCAGAATAATTTTGCCTAAAATGATGAATTGAGCTGCTACATTTGGTCAAGCTGTAACTGTGCCACATTTTACAATTTTGTGATTCAGTTTGAGCACAATGACTCTGGTATAATGTGAGGGAACAGATGTAATATTTTTATTGCAGAAAAACAAAACCTCAGGACTTAAGAGAATATCCACAATATATTGACAAGGGAGAATGAAGGGTAGATGTTGTCAGGTTACCTTGACATCTGATTTCACTTGGAAGTAACACATCTTGAAATTTTCTTCTGAATTGAAGCTCTGAAACAGTAAATACACTTGTTCCTCTCAGGCAATCACAGGTTGTTTACATTCCAGTGTGATATGGTGAACACACTGAAAATAATGGAAAATATTTTATAAAAACAAGAAGCTGTAATGAGCTGCTCCTGAAATGGGACTGTGATGGCCATGATATTTGGAAACGTTAAATACAGCAGAAACACGTCCTAGGGATTTGAAAGTAAATTTTGCTCTGTAAGCCATACTTGAACTGATGCCTCTGCAGGTTATTAAGAAGCACTGCACAGGTGAAGGTGTCAGCTATGAGCTTTGAGATTTATTCTTTGTGACCGTGATGGCTTGACAGCATTTCCCCAAATGAAAAGAGCCTGCTACTGGTTCACTGCAGTATGAATGCTCAGGCACGCTCTTAATGCAACCTTCTTCTGCTTTTTGAATACACTTCTATTCCTCATCTTTACTATGTCTGGTGACAGTGAATTCTACAGCATAATTATGTGATAGCTGAAAAAATACTTGACTTTGTTTGCTTTAAACCCAGTAGCTTGTTCCTGTGCTATGCAAAAAAAAAAACCAACCAGTGAATAATTGTTCCCCAATCATTTCTTCAAACCATTTATGGTATTTATTATCTGACGTGGGCCATGTCCTCCCTTCAGCGTCCCTCCTTTTCAACAAGGAGTCTGAGCACATTTACTTTTTCCTCATATGGAAGCTGTCCCATCTCTTTGATCTTACATGCTGGTGTTTTCAGGCTCTACATCTTGAGGCATGAACAGCCATTTAAACAAAAGGACATCTTCTGTGAGGGGCTTCTCTTCCCTCCCGCAGCAGGTGAATAACGTCAAGTCACAACAAACTGCTAATAGGTTCCATCTTGGCTCTGACCGAGCACTGATGGGTTTCGATTTCCTCCCATCTACATGCTGACCAAACGAACAGTGTTTCTTGTGTGTGGTTAGTGTTTAAGGCCTCATTGTGTACACGGCCTTGAAAGATATATTTTTATAGGTAAGCACCTCATAAAATATTTTTCTGAAGACATTTATCAAGAGAGACTGAAAAACCTAAAGGAGAGGGGAAGGAGAAGGCGGGGAAGCACAACATGTGCTTTTCAGCTGCCACAAAGCCCTGCAGGAGCAGCCTTCATGTGAGAGGCGACACTTTGCACATTACAATAGGGAATCAAAAGATTTATACTCAACACTCCATATATATGACTCTCTACGGCATCGTTTTGAAAGGGTGATTATTGGTTTGACATGAGGGAATATTTTACATTAAATGCTGAAAGTTCTCTATGTACATAGCAATAATCACCTGATGCTGCTTTTTCTTACCGCGTGGCTTTTAATAATAAATAATCATAATAATGATAGCTAGGTTCTCCAAAATTATCCCATTTGTTTTCCAAGAACCCCCAGGGGCTGGTATTTATCACTTGATGTGTATGCTCTCTGCTCCTCTCCCTCCACTTACGCATGCATATAAAAGGAGTGCAGACATACGGGAAGTGCCTCGCTTAATTTGATGGAAGCTCTGTTTGTTATTATCTCCCTGAGCTCTGGTAATTGTAGTTCAGTTGTTGAGCAATTGCTAAGGCAGGAGCCGTAGATCCCCTGTTAGGCTTCTCCCTGGGATCTCTCGTTTTCTACCCCCCAAGGTCCGATGTGTGCAAAAGCAATGCACCGACTGTGGAAAAGATGACGGGCAGCACCTTCTTGTGTAAGTCAAGAGTTGGAGCACCCATTGAATTTACACAGGACCAGTTTGTAAATATGTTCTTCTACTTGTGTTTACATGACATCTTGGACTAATTAGTGTCCTTCAGCACATGCAATGCGGGAGGAAGAAGGAAAGGTTGGCCACAAAAATACTAGACAAGCCCCTAGTACAATCAAAGAGAAAGGTGTGATTTTGGGAGGTACTGTAGCATGGCACCTGCGAAGTGTAGTCTTTGCTCATGTCTGTTTTCTCCAGAAAAGTTGCCTTATTCTCCTAATTTGAACTACACACAACAGAATAGTTTCTCGCCTTTCCCTCCTCCCATGGTATTGAGCTTATGGACAAATGACCTGATTTAGGATAAAAAAATGACTGGGAACAACTGGAGATATTTTGTGAATGAATAATTTCAGTAGTCATTTTTCCTAAACTTTTACATTTTCTACTTTTTTTTTTTTAGTTACTTGTGACTTTTTGTTCAAAAGAAAAGAATTTAGCAGTTCTGAAATACCACCTGGAAGACACAGAGCAGAGGTACACGTAAGCAAGCATCTAAGTTTGACAGAAACTGACAATAGCAGATGAAAACCTGCCCAGTTTCCTGCAGCTGCTTCTGTAAAAGACCTGGCTGGTAAAACCCAGACTTACAGAAGAAATGACATGTACCCCACCTGTGACCAGATTTTCACTGAGTGAAGTTCTGGTCGTGCACGACTCCTGCTGCTGTAGCTGCCATGTCCTCCCCTGCCCACGCAGCCTGCAGTATGTGGTATTTCATGACCCCAACAAGCAGAGAGCAATGAGAAGCCATTTGGCTTGCTTTCTTCCTGTCCCATGCTCTGCTTATTCTAGTTCTTACAGGCTTTTGGCCTTGCCTTGACACAGCCTAGCTCACTGAAGAAGTTGCTATCACCTTAGAGCAGCTGTCAAAGCATTTTTCTTCTCCTTGCTTTCTTCAGCAAAATAACCTAGACTGTAAATCACTGACTCCTCTTGTTTGAAACCCAGAGACAGCTTTTCTGGAAGATCACTGGGACAAGCATGAAGTACAAGATCTGTTACTAGGGATTTCCTCAGGTCGACAATCAATATTAGGAAAAAAAATAATGATAGCACCAAATCTGAAGTAGCACCAAATCTGAAGTGCCATTTACTGTAAGCCAGATACAAACACAAATAAATGCAAACTCTTCTTTCCCAACTCCTTTTCCTTCAATGTACCTTTCTGTTCTTGGACGTTTTTTCACTATATATATATATTTCCTTTCTTCTGTTTCTTCTTTTTCCTCTGGCATTTTTATTTGTTTCATGCCTTTTGCAGTTTTCTCTATACCTGTGCCTTTCTTGTAAAGTTACTCTGCTCTCTTCTTTTACAATCCCTTCAATCTTTTCTTCTTCATTTGAGAGTTCTCACCACTAACATAGTGTTCTTGTTCACTTGCTTCCCGGCAGGTATGTCCTGTGCCTCCAGTGACGAGAAGTCTTCTGGTGCGGCTATTCTTAATCTTGCTCTGCCAAATCAGCTGGGTGGTGTTGGCACCAATCTATAATTTGATTTCAGGATATTTCTCCCGCCTGCCAGATTTGAGGAGGGAGCTAACGAGCCAAGGAGTAGGGACAACTCCAGTTCCAGCCACAGTAGTCCTGTGGTCCTCCAGGTTTTGTTAATTTATCCCATGGTCCCCGCAGGTAAAACTGACCCTGAGGGTAGAGGCCAGCAGCATTCTTCACACAGGCCAGTAATGATGTGTTTGGCTGGCCAGCTAGTGCCTGAGTTAGGAGCAGCGCTGGCCACAGCGAGTGCTTCCCAGGGCAAGACGCTGAACGCAGCAGTCTCGGCAGATCCTTCTGGAGGGATGCTGACATAGCTGACTCCAGATGATCCAGGAGCCAGTGCTGTACGAGCCTTTTTACACAAGGCTGTAACCCAACAGCACATGCCTGGAAGCAAATTTGAACCAAAGCTTTGAGCCTTGCTGTGTTCCCCTGCTGACTAATTTATGTAGCAGCTTGCAGGTAACAGAGAAACACTTTCTTTTTTCCAGCTGGATCAGGGGTAACTGTGCTCAGAAACGGCCATGAATCTCTCCAGCCGTATGCACGTGTCCTTCCAGACTATTGAGTTGGTTCAATATTTTGTTCCCTGAAAGAACAAAGCAGCTGGAACAGAAACCTTTCACTGACAGCAAAGAGCCTTGAGTCACCCACAGCTTCACTTTGTCCTCAAGAGGACAAAAATGTGTGCATTCCTGAAGCCAGTGCCTCCCGTCCATAGCATTGACTCCACTCTACCTATGAAAATGTACTGTGTTATGCAAACAAACATGAAATTTACAAACAAGCATTCTTTTTGCCCTAAATTCTGGGCAATTCACGAAAGTTTTGAAGCAGAACCTTCTGTGAATGCTGGTGCTTCTGAATATGAAGTCCCATTTGCATTTCTCTTCACTGAAGCCGTGCTGTTGCCTGCAGACATGGTTTTCCAAGACTGTTTTACAAAAAGAGGATCATAATAGAAAATACCTTTCAGCTGCCAGTTTGTAGGGGATGGTATTTTGTTTCTGCTCCCATCCCATAACTATGTTAAGACCAGGTAAGAAAGTAATCTATAGGAAAGAAGGTACTTTCCCCCCTGCAGTCAGACCACTTTCAGTTACTCTGTTATGACAACAGCTTTTGCAATGATCATGAAAATAATTGCTTGCAATCACAAACCATCTGTTTTAGCCTGACAGAGGTGAAGTGTATGCCCTTGGTGAGGACTTATCTGGGATGGTCCTGAGCTTTGCATAATGTACCCCCTGAACAAAAAACTAGCTGATTTTTTGATGTGTTTCTCTAGGAAGGGGTGAATACTGCTGTGACTTGCATTCCCATCAGCTGTACTAATTTGAGTTGCACTGAGTCATGCCCAAATAAAGAATGAACACTGGGCTAAAATTATAATTGCCTATTTAAGAGAAGTTTCACATTGAAAGTCACCTGAAAGCATTTCCTGAGTAGATCTAAGTGCTCCCACGCCAATGTCCCACATTCCTGCTCCAGCAGAAGATGTCACAAGTGCTCTTTATACTTGAGTACATGTAACTGAAATTGCCGACAGCAAGTGGCAAAGACTAAATCAAAGTCTTGACTAGTAAAGAGGCAATTTCCAATGGGTTGGTGTATTTTCTGAATGGGCATGTATACACTGACAAACAGTTTCAGACCATCTTGTAAGACCAAAGTTTTTGCTTTTGCTGGAGAAAGATCTCTTGAACCTCACATGATTTGCTGCTAGGCTGGAATCTACCACACAACAGGTCCTTCATTTTAACCAGATTATGTTGCAGGAGGAAGGTTGCACTTAAATGCATTTGAATGCTTTTTTCTACTGTTAAACAGAGGTCTGGGTGTAACACATTCGCCCCACTTACATTATATATATTCTGGCTAAATTTCTACTTATATATTGCCCTCAATAAAGTTTTTCCTTTTGCAAATTAGAGGCTCAGATTAATGTATTTTATAAGTTTTTTTTTCTCTATGAAGTTTTAGCTTTTTCTTAAAAACACCAACATTTTGGCATTTAACTATATTTCTTTTGTAAATCATTAGAGTAGCAGCTGTGTGTACTACCAGAATGACATGATACAAAAACATATTGTTCCTTACAAAAAAGAGAGAAAGATTGAAAAAGGGTGAGAAGGAAGGAGAGAGGCCAGGACCTCTTTTCTCTGGTCAGGCACAGACCATCCTAGGACTCCTTCTGAGCCCTGTGGGGGGCTGGCAGGAAAGAATTTGTAGCCACAGGGACATGTTATCCAGAACCAGGGCTTGAACCTAATTGTAAGCAGATTTTGCCCGCCTTTTTTGGATGAATGATGGCCCACTGGCATGTGACCTGGCTTGGCAATTTCCCTGCAGTGTCCAGGCTGCCATAAGGAGATACGTAATGTCTAGAGTGATAGGAAACTCTTTAGTGCAGATGGTACAGAGCTGCCTCATAAAATGAGTCACTGTGAATCCTCACAGAAATCTCAGCTATAAAAATGATAATGGAAAAAGCACAAGAAATGCAAAATGTCTTAAGAACTATTTGTTCCATTTCATGTTGTCCATTTTAGATACGAAAAAAATGTATTCTACAACCAAAACATCAACTGCTTCCCCTTCATTGTTTTTGGCTGGCCAGGCAAAATCAACAGGACAAGGTACTGGAGCTGTGGAGGTGGAGGGTGCTCTTGGAGAAACAAAGCAACAGCTTGTAAGGCTCTGGCCAGTCCTTAGGGAAGCAAATTGATTTCTGGGAATGCTGTGTGTACACAAGCTCTTCTCTCCCTTTCCCCATCCCCTTGTCCCTCCAGTAGTAGGAGGAAACATTTAATTAGTAAAATTGGTACCTGTGGTTTTCCCAAGAGACCCACTGAATTTTAGTTCAGAAACCCCTGTGGGTGGATTTTTTCCTGTAATCCCTGAGATGACTAGGAGCATGTATTTTAGCAGACAGTTTACTATCAAAGTCACATTTTCAATTCTTTCCTTCTTTCCTTTGAATTCTTGACATTTTCATTTGATTTTCAGCATAATTTTTTGAGTTTTTTGCAGCGTTTACCCCTTATTTAATGCAACATCTCTGCAGCATTCCAGATTGCCTGTGGCTTTTATTCAATTTACCGTGTTCAGTAGGGACAGGCAGTAACACAGGACCATGAGTAAAACAAGAGTGTGAGAAGAGGGGAGCATTGAATAGGGTTGTACCCTTTCCCCTCTTTCTGCTGTGGGAGATGACATCAGAACACTAAGTAAGAACATACGAACCATTTAGAAAGACAAAGTGTTATCTGCTTGCAGGCTACACGTGCTATTGTGATGGTGATACAGGACACCTATTCTTGCTCTGTAGTTGCTCTATCAGTATTTTAATGTGGTTCAGCAGCAAATCCTCTAATCTCCCCCACTTGCCCCACTTAGGTTAGATTTGCAGAGCATTTCCTGTGAGAACAAACCAGAAATCAATCCCAAAGCTCAGCTCCATGAACTCAGCAATCCTGTGTTGGGGAAGCAGGGTCAGACCAAAAGCCTGGTCCTCTGGGCAGCTGCAAACCATGCAAGTACTCGGTACACTTGGTCCAGGGAATCGCAACAAACCTAGTCCAAACCAGAACTGCACAGAGCATGGGTGAAGGGGCTTCAACACAGACTGTCCTCTTAACAGGTATGCACACCTGCTGCACTCCTTCCCTTGCTCAGCTTTACCTCACTTACCCTCTCTCTCTTGGCTGTCCCTAGGCAAAACCATGTAGCACCACCGAGGTATAGTTTAACTGTCTTTCAAGGACCACTGACCAACTCTCCCTTGTCCTACAGCAAACTCACACTGCAAACACTGTGGGTGTTTCCTGTAGATCTGTCTCCAGCTCACCATCTAGTAAGGCACTGCCCACACTCCATGCAGAGAGGCAGAAATGGAGAGGAAGAACCAGTACCTGGGACTTTTCTTCACTGCTCATGGCACCGAGCTATCTGCTTGCCAACTGATGCATACATTGAATTTATGCCGGGTTAAGTGTCCTTTTGGCCACAGGATGCTGTTGGGATGAGACTGTAAAAATGCTGAGATCTGTGCAAAGAGATAATGACACTCTTTTCTCAGTGAGACTCCTACTGTGGTACTTGGTGGCAGGTTTGAGACTGAGCCCTGCCTGCAGTGAAGCAAATGAGACAGGGGGCAGGTACTTTTTGGGAGAGGGAACCCAAAGAGAGTAATCTGTGGGGAAACAGGGTGACATAAGCAAAGGGCTCAGCTGTAGCAGCAGGAATTCAAACAAAATGATCTTTCAGTGTTAATATTATGTTCACTTTTTGAACCCTCTGTAGCAGGACTTGTCTGATACATCCAGATTTAGACTTCATATTGACTTTCAGAGTGATCTGTGCAGGGTTGAGTGGTCCTCCTAATAGAGCAGAACAGTTGCAGAGGAACACAGCAAAGGGACAGGGGAGAGGGACAGCAAAGAGTTTCCGTTTTGAAGATGCAGATTTTCTTGACACCACAGCACTGATTTGTAAGCTTGTCTGGGACATACCATTTGACATTTTCTCCGAAATTCAGTTGAAGTTCCCCCCAAATTTCAGACTGAGACTCATTGTAGTCATAAGATCCACACTATACAAGACATCATTTATTCATAAAAAGGAAATGAATTCTGTGCTTGTCTGTGACATGCAATGTATGTGCTGCTCTACATTTGCACCACACTGCATAGCACATTATATACAGGCTGTAAAAGGTTGACTCAGGGCAGTTATGGGGAGAAAAGTCTGAAACACAATCCTGAATCTTTCTCTGCCATGTTATAAAATCAGCTATTTTTTGTCTGTAGAAACAATTTCATTTTAGAACCAACCCCCAGGAATGTGGACCTGTGATGAAAATATATAATTCAATTTGAAGCCGAATATTTGGTGATAAAAATACTCCCAGGAATAATATTTAAAGAAGGATTACATTCTCCCATACTTTAATTGCTTGCTTTCTTCTGGCAAAGTAAACAAAGGCACTTGTACATTTAACTCACTACATCAGAAATGATGACTAATGAAGTTTCCTAAGTATTTCTTTATACACACATATATACTGGCACAATTTAAAATGGCCATAAGGTTATTTGTAGTTCTGTTTCAGATTTGTTGAACTCCAAGTTTACTTTCAGTGCAAAAAAAAATCACAGGAGGTTTGCGATCTTTGTTAGATTTATTAATTAGCTGACAGTTTTGCAGAATCTCAGCATTCGAAACTCATTTATATATATGGCTTTATAAGGTATTAGAATACCTTGGGAATAACAATTTTGTAGTTGAATTATGCAATAGTCTCATTATACTGTGTCTTGTAAACATTTTAATTTTTTTTGAATACTCTGCTTACCAGTGAACACTGTGTTGCGTACTTCTTTTTCTGCTTAAAAATGATCTTAAAAAGATTTACTGGAAGAAAAGCTCTCTTTTTTTCCCCTCTTCATCCAATCAACCTATCCAAAAAAGAAGCTAGTATTTTTTTCTACAGAAATGGCTCATAAGCTCTATTTTGCTGGGTGGACAAAAATCACTGAACAAATTACAGTGAATTTCCTGCATCGCAATCCTACAAACTGTCTGAGGAAATCAGTGTGAGTAATGGTGCAGTGCTGTGCTCTTTAATGTGCTTCATTTCAAGTCCAGACTTTGTCTCATTAGACATGGATGCAAGCTGCAAAGTTTTGGATTCAGGTTTTTTAATGAGCATTTTGAAAGTTCAGGAGTGTGTATAACTAAGTTGTTTTTTTTTTTTTTTTCCCCCAGACTGTTACATGGAAAGGCTCCTACTGTGAGGTTTGGATCAAATCTGGAGTTTCGGTTCAGTTCTATTTTTGTTTCTAATGTACTCAAGTTCGCAGCATTCACAGCCTGCCATAAACCCCCTCTGTTAAACATGCGCGTTGTTAAAACATGCAGAAGACTTGGCTCAAATCGAGTGTCGCCTAATGGAAGCCAGCAGAACTGTGGGCTGGAACAAACCCCTAGCTGCAGTATATGACCGCAGCGAACACCTGGACTTGCTGGAAATGGCAAAATAACTGGCATTTTCATAGGAACCATGCCTGAGCATTGCCTAAACACTCAGCGACCTAGATCAGGTAAGAAAAATTCCTCTGAAATGCTTCTGGTGCTCCAGGAGGGGCTGTCTTGGGCACTGCTCAGCTTTTGAAAGAAATGAGGTTTCTAGCCATGTTGCTTATGAAGCAACAGTACTTTTATAGCTGAAATCGAGGCTCTCTCTTGAACTATCAATAAAATACGGCTAGCTTTTCCAGCTGCTTTGTGTGCTCCATCCACTGGCACTACGGACGGAGTCAGGAGGAGTCGTTTGCCACAGCTGCTCCCCAGCGCAGCTGAAGAAGTGCTTTTTCTGACCACTCACATGTGGAGCCTCAAGCTCCTTGGCCTCCAGTAGACTGCTCTGTGCAAGCACCTAAGTCTCATTTTGCAAGCCCATCTTTCCATTTATCCCCTGTAACACCTTCATTCTGCTACCCATCTTTTGCACATGGGAAGGCAAGGGCAGGGAGAGATAAAGGAGAGAGATAGCAAACATTTTGGGAGAAGTTTGTAACCCAGCTGGGAGTCCTCTCCCTCATGTACTGCTGTTTTTTTTGGAAGCTGGGATGCCTGTAACAATGATGGTGTAAACTGCTGTATGCCTCAAGCAGACCATGACTACTTTATTTTGATTTTCGGGAGAAGCTATGCTGTATGCCATGCCTGCCAGGACAGGCTTCCTGGCATTGCATGGAGTACCCTTAATGCACCACACTGAGAAGGGCTTTATGTGCCAGCTATGGGAGGCTGGCTTAGGGGAGTTGTGGGGAGAAAAGTCAGAAACAAAATATCAATTTTTTTTTCCCTGCCATGCTATAAATTCAACTATTTTTTGTCTGTATAAACAATTTCATTTTAGAAGCAAGCCCCAGGAATGTGGACCTGTGATGAAAATATATAATTCAATTTGAAGCTGAACATTTGGTGATAAAAGTATTCCCAGGAATAATATTTAAAGAAGGATTACATTCTTCTATACCTTAGTTGCTTTCTTTCTCTGGCATAATAAATTAAACCTCTGTGTAAATTTCACCCCAAACACCTCAACTGATACTTGAGGAAGTTTGCTTGAGATTTTTGTACATGCTTCTAAAATGGCCACCACATTATTTGCCTTTAGGTAAAATAAAGGTAAAGCTTTAAGATTTGTAGCCTCCTCCGTCACACAGCATCCATAAGATTGTGGCCTTTGACAGGGTGGTAGGTCTAAACTAATTGAGGAGACAGCTGTTGACAACTGGGAAGTCTATTTCATCTGAATAGCAATGCTTAGACATATCTTTGATTTCCTTTGTGGAAATAAGAAAAGAATCTCACCCATGCCATAAATACTTTTAAACCACTAAGATTCACGTGAACGACAGTTGGAGATGATTATGTCTGAACTGTGCGTGGTTAAGGAGACTACTGAGGGTATCAGTAGCCTGTGCTTTGTGCAGGTCATTTGGTGGGAGGAATGGAAAGGACTCTGCTTTTGCCCCCGCCATAAGACATTGACCTTCTGGGAGGGTGGTGGACATAGAAAAGGGACCTCAATCACCGGCCTTCATGCTCCCAGCGTCAGCCTGCACTCACCAGCACCCCAGTAGGAGAAAGGTGCCTCAGAACTGTGGCACTCCCAGCAAACCAAGAGCAGCCCAGAGCTCCTCCAGTCTCTGCAGAGGAGATTGCCTGGAACCCCAGTGCCTCCAGTACGGGGGGAGCCTGGGAACCGACCTGCATCCCCACTTTTCCTGAACTGCACACAGGGCGTCTTGGCAGAGGCTGAAAACTGGGCAAACGTACTCAGCAAAATCCCTCCATGGAGAAACTTTGCACATGATTATAAATCTATCAAGGGCTTATGGAAAAGTCATTCTGATCTGTGTATCTCTTCAGACTCCTTGTTGTCATGATTGAGGAAAAATAACTCTAAGAGCTTAATATGCTCACTTTTAGTAAAAGGCACATTTTTACATTACTATCAGAATGCTGAACTGGGACCCTTCTGATACTTGGAGCTTCCTGGCTCGGAATCTTTTTACCATAAAACATACTCATCACAAAGTTTAAGTGAACCTTTGAGATTTTGAAGTTGTAACCATAGCAAACATAATTGAAAGAGGAGAGAAAGTGTTTTGTCAGTATCGTTTCAGCTCTAAATAGTACAATCTCTATTTCTCGGAGATATGCTGGTTTTTGGTCTCAAAACAGACTTGGTAATATCAAAAAATTCCAGTGGACTATTTCAGTTACAAAAGAAAATTAAGTTTGATACATGACTACTCAAAGGGCTTTTGAAAATATCATGGCAGAATGACCTTCAAAGAAAGTGACAGTCTCAATAAACACTCAGCACAGCTGCGATATCAACCCCGTTTCCTGGGATCCCGAAGTACTGCAAAAGCTCTCAGGAGTGGGAGGTATTTGCTTTTCAGCCCAGCTTGAATTATTTCTATATTAGGTTTTATTGAATCTATATGTGGCTATTTTATGGCTCTTTAATGTTTATGATGTATTTATTATCATTCCTACATTTTCCCTGCAGGTCTACTGAAGAGAGACTATCTAAAGATCGCAAAGCTATTTGTTATTGTACCTTTAATTTACAGCTGCTCCAGATTTTTCATTTGCAGAGTTCGGCAGTGTGAATGACATTAATTAAGTCTCACTATGTCCATCTGAATTCATAGTCCTATATAAAATACATTTTAAATAGGGGTAAACTGAGTCCAGGAGCAGTCTGGGCAATGAAGCAAGTTTACGACAGGGCCTGGGGAGGAACCCGCTGATGGGAGATTCCTGTTGCAAACGCCAAGCTGTAAATTATGTCACTAAGCAGATCAAAAGCCTTGCTCCGTTTCTCAGTTGCCACTCAAAATTAGAGGATCAACAGTCAAACCCAGCCCGTTTCCTGGTGAGGAGTGCTGATGACAGCAAAGGGAGATGAAGTTTGGTTTGGCCCCAGATGCAGACACAGGGTGATATGAGGGAGGAGTGCCCACATTGTGCCTCAGCAACTCCAGCATTCTCTTGGCTGCACTGTATCTCTGAGCATAGGCTTGGCATCCATACTTGCTCCTGTGAAGATATCCGTGACATGAGTGCTGCTCTGTAGGGTCCCTGTGGCCAGAGTCCTTCACATGCTTGTCACTTGCCCTCTTCCTTTCTGTTTGCCAACTCTGACCTCTTCCAAGAGTCCTTTTCATCTCTAATTTCAGTTCAAACCTTTTTATTGACGAATCAGATACCAACAACAATTTGCTCCCTTCTGTCGTACTAAGTCTCATTCTCATTTTAATAGAAATAACTTATACTAAGACCACAGGATGACAGGAAAACCCAGATGGGAAGGGATGTCAGGAGGTCATCTGGTTTAACCTCTGCTTAATGTCTTCCCAAGTCTCTTGTGTTCAATTAATAATGGTAAACCATGACTCAGTTTGCAGGTGCTAAAATAACAAAGTACTAAAGAGCATGGGAAGAGGCAAACGTGATGGGGAACATTGCAGCCAAGGACGAGGAGAAGGCTGAGATACTTAATGCCTTCTTTGCCTCTATCTTCAATAGTCACACCAGCTACCCCCAGGGTATTCAGCCTCTTGGGCTGGAAGATAAGGATGGAGAGCAGAACAACTCCCCTGTAATCCAGGAGGAAGTAGTTAATGATTCGCTTATGCACCTGGACACGCATAAATCTATGGGGCCAGATGGGATCCACCCAAAGGTACTCAGGGAACTGGCAGGAGAGCTCAACAAGCCTCTCTCCACTATCTATCAACAATCCTGGTCAACAGGAGAGGTGCCAGATGACTGGAGGGTGGCCAATGTGACGCCCATCTACAAGAAAGGCCAGAAGGAGGATCCTGGAAAATACAGGCCTGTCAGCCTGACCTCGGTACTGGGAAAGATCATGGAGAGGATCACCCTGAGTGACCTCTCAAGGCAAGTGCAGGGCGGGCAGGAGATCAGGGCCAGCCAGCATGGATTCATGAAAGGGAGGTCCTGCCTGACCACTTGATCTCTTTCTATGACCATGTGACCCGCTTTCTCGATGAGGGGAAGGCTGTGGACGTTGTGTACCTGGACTTTGGTAAGGTCTTTGACACCATCCCCCACAGCGTTCTCCTGGAGAAACCGGAGAATCACGGCATTGACAAGTGTGCCCTCCGCTGGATAAAAAACTGGCTGGATGGCCGTACCCAGTGAGTTGTGATTAATGGAGTAAAATCTGGTTGGCGGCCAGTCACCAGTGGTGTCCCTCAGGGCTTGGTTTTGGGGCCGGTCTTGTTCAATATCTTTATTGATGATCTAGACAAGGGGATTGAATGCACCCTCAGTAAGTTTGCAGGTGACACCAAACTAGGTGGGAGTGTTGATCTGCTTGAGGGTCGGAAGGCTTTACAGAGGAATCTGGACAGACTAGATCAATGGGACAAGGCCAATGGGATGAGGTTCAATAAGGCCAAATGCTGGGTCCTGCATTTTGGTCACAACAACCCCAGGCAACGCTACAGGCTTGGGGAAGAGTGGCTGGAAAGCTGCCTGGCAGAAAAGGACCTGGGAGTGTTAGTGGACAGCCAGCTTAACATGAGCCAGCAGTGTGCCCAGGTGGCCAAGAAGGCCAACAGCATCCTGGCCTGTATCAGGAAGAGCATGGCCAGCAGGAGTAGGGAAGTCATCACGCCTCTGTACTCAGCACTGGTGAGGCCTCACCTTGAGTACTGTGTTCAGTTCTGGCCCCCTCACTACAAGAAGGACATTGAAGTGCTGGAGCGTGTCCAGAGGAGAGCCACCAAGCTGGTGAGGGGTCTGGAGAATGAGTCCTGTGAGGAGAGGCTGAGGGAACTGGGCAAGTTTAGTTTGGAGAAGAGGAGGCTGAGGGGGGACCTCATTGCCCTCTACAACTACCTGAAAGGAGGTTGGAGAGAGGTGGGTGTTGGCCTCTTCTCCCAAGGGAATAATGGCAGGACCAGAGGAAATGGTATAAAGTTGTGGCAGGGGAGGTTTAGATTAGATATTAGGAAGAATTACTTCACTGAGAGGGTGGTCAGGCACTGGAATAGCCTGCCCTGGGAGGTGGTGGAGTCACCATCCCTGGAGGTATTTAAGAAACATGTAGACATGGCTCTTCAGGGCATGCTCTAGTGCCTGAGATTATTGGGGTGTCGTTGGGTGTTGCGTGTGGTGTTGTTGGTGTGGGGTTTGGTTGGTGGGTGCTTTTTTTGTGTGTTCATTGTTTTGTGCTTGGTCGGTAGTGGTTTTTTTTTGTTTGTTTTGTTTTGTGGTTTTTTTTTTTAATGTGGTTGGACTTGATGATCTCAGAGATCCCTTCCAACCACAGAGATTCTGTGATTCTGTGATTCTGTGACTTAACACTACCCTCAACTTGCTTCTTCACCAAAACAGTTTGCTTAGATTCACATTTAAATGATTGATCGATTGGATTTTTTGCCAGTGCTTGGGAACAAGTTTGGTCAGAACTTGTCTATGCCATCTTGTGAAGCTTCTGCACCAACATATTCTCAGCCTTTTTGACCCTCTGTGAACTGGATCTCAAACTCATAAAAGACTTTCTTTCCTCCGTGACAGTTGTGTGGACATGATGCCTGATTGTAACATGGGGATTTGCTGGCTTTCAGTGATTCATCCATAGAAACTCAAAAGATTGGCAGAGGCCCTAAATGTTATGTGAAGCCTGAACCTGACACGATGAAGGGAGAAGACTTGATGGCATAGGCTGCAGGATGGCAGCTCTCTCAGGTGACGTTGGGTACTTTGGTGTGCTAGGCAGATGGACCCTTATTCCTCTTCCTTTCCTGTCCTGAATTTTTTTAGGGTGATGTTTCACTACATTAAAGAGCTACTTTTTTCCTGCAGTGGTTATGCTACACAGGTGGGTGATTCTCTTGCGTCTCGAGGTCACAATGTCATATACCTAGTGCTAGGATGCTACTTTCACATCTGAGGGAGAATTTGCCTCCTTGTTTGAGAAATCAAACTAGGACACTTTATCATTGAAGATAATATACAAACGACACCATGGTTTTATGCTGATTGTAATACTTCTCTGTGAAACTAATAACTGTATTTGGACTGCACTCTTTCTACCTCTCTTTCAACCTCTCCCAAATCATACTAGCACACAGGCCCCAAATTAAGCTGTGTTACGAGTTCAGACTCCTCTGGTTTGCTGTTTTTCAGCCTGTCAGTAGTCTGTAGGCTAAAGGCACTGTAAACAGAGCTGTTCTTAGAAATAATGGCTTGATAAAAGCATATAGTTTCAAAACCACTGGACAAAATATTCATCAGAAGGGATCTCATGCTATTGCTCCCCACATGTAGTCAATATATCACTTTAACTACAGTGCATTTACCCTCTGTTTATCATCCCCTCTGAAGCCATGTGGAATACTCATCTTCTCTAATCCTTGTCTATAGTATTTCCAAAGTACTTTACAAGCTTGGAGTAATGGACTTTAATGCCTTGCAGCAGCTGAGCTGGTAGCATATATGATACCTTAAATGTAACAATCAAAGGAGCATGCAAGATTTTGGTATTTCCGCTGGCTTGCAGATGTGCAGAATCCAGGTCCAAAAACTGTAATGTCAAGTTTAGACTAAAAGTGTTTAATACAAAATAATGTCTCACTGCTCTGTGTCAACACCCCTATAATGTGAGAGGGTATTCTCTGATAGAGAGAGCACCAGTATTAAATATCAGTTATCTGAACCCTACAGTAATTTCTTTTTTGTATGTGTGTCCACGAATAACCTCGCTCAAGATTTATGTAACGGAGTGTATTGTTTTATTAATCCAGAGCATGTGGTATTCTCCAGGTGCTAAGCTTTGATCTCCTTGCCTTTCTACGTATTAAGTTTTTCTGGTTCTCATTGACACTGATGCTCTTGATTTAAGGTAATCCTCTTATTGTTGGGGACAGGAAAAAATGCAAGTGAACTCTGCAGTGAACCTGGAATCTTTTTCCTTTGTTTCGTCTCGGTTCTGATTGAATCTCCACTAAATTCATTTCAGCAGAATCCAGCCACTGCTTTTAGGAGTAAAAGTATATCTTTCTGCAACATTTTATGGCATGGAATGTCGTTTATGGCACATTATATTACAGTTTGAAATGCTAGCATCCACTAACTAGAGGAGCTGTGGGTTTATATTAAAACAACTGAGCAGTGAAAAAAAAACAAAACCAAGAAGGCAGACTTCCACGTCCCTTGGCTAGTAACAGAGGGAAAGAGTAAAAGTGTGAGTACGGGTGGAGTGGAAGGCACGAGGCAGGGGAGAGGACAACAGGGCAGTGAAAAACAATGCTGGAGCAAGGCTGCTTCCAAATGGGTTAGCCGGCACAGAGGCTGCAGATGAGAGAACCGGCTGAAGGTGCCACTCAGTTAACTTCTGAGGTACCACCTGATAAGCAGCTGCGTCTCCTCATGGTTTCTGTTGCAGCTGGCACTGTCTCCCCATCCCTCGTCTCTGTTCCAGCATTTTTCTCACCTACTTTGACAATTTATTTTGCGGGCATATGCTGAGTTGAAGCAGCTTGGTTCTGGGAATGGGAGCTACCGGGCTGGGGTTGATGGAATGGGCTGGAGCAGGTGTGGAGCCAGCTCCCCACTCCTGCTTGGCCTCCAGCATGCCTGACGTGATCCAGGGAGGTCTGCAGCACTCTGCAAACATGGGCTTGCCTTCAGGGCCAGCGGAGTGGCTGGGGAGGAACACTGTGCTCTGAAATTAGGGATTGCGGGGTGGGTGGGGACATCCACTGAAACATCTATATCACTTCGGCTGTCACTGGGAATGGGACATCGATTCTATGTGGAACTGCAAGGTCAGCAGAGCTCAAAGGGATCATCTAGTCCATCCCCGTGCCCCAGCCCAGCACTAGCTGGGCCAGCATCTTGTTTTGGCAGACAGGTGTCTAGTTTGTCCTTAGCGAGCTCACCTGTGGGAGATAACATATTCTCCTCAGGCAAGGCCTTCCACTGTTTTTCTGACATTGCCATTAAAAAGGCTTTTCTAAAATTTAACGTCACTCTTTCTTGCTGATAAATAAGCTTTTTTTCTTATCTTTAGTGGACACCAGGAAGAGCTTATTTTCTTCCTGTTTGCTGGCACCCTCAATGTAACTGAGGTCTTGTTACTACTGTCTCTCCTTGATCGTCCCTTCTCCAATCTAAATAAAAAGTACTTTAGTCTTTCCCTTAAGATCATGTTTTTCTAGCCATTCTCATGACTCCTTGAAGCAAGGCCAAACCTTTCTTGAGCTGGAGACTCACCAGAGCCAAGTGGAATAGAAGAATTAATTTATGTTTCCACTAGATTACATTCTTGCTTAGCCATTTTGGTAGGGCAATTGGAATTTTTTTTTTTTTCCAACTAGCTCTTTTTGACTTCTGCACAGCTTGTGTGCTGGTACAACCTCCAGACCACCTCTGCCAGGGCCTCCCCATCATCTTTCAATGCAGATGATTATTCTTCCCTGAGAGACTTACATCTCTTCTGGTTGAACGCCATTTTACTTATTTCAGACCTGTCCTCCAACTTCTCAAGATCACTTTGAATTCTCATCTTGTCCTTTGATGAACTGCCTTGCTCAGTTTTTTGTTGTTTATGAATTAAATGAGAATGCTATCTGCTCCAAATACTTAGTGAAAATATTGAGTAGTGACAGACATGACAGAGTTGCTACAGGTGTGTTACAGCCGAGAGGAGAACCACTGATACCTCACTCACTCAGTGAAAATGTTTCTAACCAGTTATGCATCTTTTTCACATTGATCTCTGTGTTCAGAAGGTTTGGTTAGTTTTGGTTCTCCATGTAGAACTGAAAACACCAAATCTGAGGAGAAAAAAATGGTAAGATTTTTATGCGGCACTCCAAACTTTCAAATGATTGCCCTGAACGTTGCAGGTGTTGTAAATTTCTGATTTTGATTTCCTGGAATATAAAATGAATTGACCAAATACCAAAGAGCATGTCAGACATCTGTATATTTACCTGAATTTGCCTTCTGAAAGACTTGATGCTTATGGATAAATAATGGAGATTGAACAAGCCATAAAATGGAGCCTGTATGGACCACTGAAGTGCTTGCGGGCTGTTGTGTGGCTGTCCCTGCTCAATATACAGTGGTCTAATACACTTGCTAAGAAAAATCAAATCTTGCAGAAAAATTCATTGATGAGACAAATGTCATAGCAAATAATGGCGAAGAGTGTGAAATACTACTGGATATTGTTTTCAAAAGATATGTATTAAGAATGTGGAAAAAGTTATGTTGCTTTTTTATTTCCTTGTTTTTTTTATACTGAAAGTAATAGGATTTTCTCCACTCAGATTTCAACTTTTTCTATTTTTTGCTTAAAAAAGGCATAATGAAGTTGACACTTTTGTTTGCATTCTTCTTATTCGCTTCTTACTTACTAGATGTGTTTGAGAATAGAGTTTTAGGGCTCACAGTGACTCAGGTGAACCTCTGACAGGTGCAGAAGAGTGAATCTTCCATCTTACAGTGAAATACCTGTTGCTAGCCACCTCCAGAGAGAGGACATGGGGTTAGATGGCCACTGGGTTTGAACCAGCCAGGCAGTTCCTTATTACCAGCGTAATATCAAGAAGAGTTTGAAGGGGCATTTATCACAGATATTGCTCTGTAACTGAGAGTCGAGTTTAACAGTATGTAACTTTGATTCAGTCCAATGCTTTTATTCTTACTGTTCTCTGGGCCTGTACTATTTTTGTGGGCTGCACTGTCCAAATAGGGGTTTCCTTCCATTGATGCAAAGCTACTAAGGGGTGGTAAACAGTCACACACATGATGGCCCAAATGCCACAGCAACTGGGAGCATCACAGTCTGCAGGGCATTAATGACTGCTTGAACCAGGGATGAGGAGGGACTTTGTCCCCGTGCTGTACTCAGGGACCGTGGGCTGGGGAAAGGGGGGACTTGTCTAGTCCTTGCCACCGCATCTGCTACTGTCACTGGTTTGAGGCAGGCACCCCTGGGTTGATTCACTGCCTTCCAAAACAGGCACTGAAAGCCGAGGGGTAATTCATCCCGCAGAGGTGTCTCTTTCTCCATTGACCACTGAAGGAGCACAGGTGACTGGAGCACAGCATGGAGACGCTTATTGACCTGTTAGCTCAAACTCACCGCACAGACGTGCCTTCTGCCCCAGGCCCAGTCTTCTGGTGCTTCACCAGCTATCAGCTCCATGCTGCAAAAGTGCAACCTGAAATTGTTGGGAGGCAGAAAGCTTTGAGCACTTCCCAGTGCTCGTGAAGGTCAGTTTCTTTGTGTCTGGCATGTCCTGACACTTTTGTCCATGCAGTGGGTGTTGGCCTAAGGAGAGAGGTTTCAGCTACACTCTGAAATGTAGCTCCTGCCAGAGGGAGCTGGGAGTGAAGAATTTAATCTGAGGAGTCTGGAGGCAGCTGAGATAATTTATGGTCAGAGCAAACAGGAGGATATATAGCTTCAAAAATGTTGTTAGTTTGTGTAATATGCAAGGAGGACAGTGTAATGGAGTGTGTATACATGGAAATAGTACAAATATTTTGCCAGCATCCTTAGGGTATTGGGAAAAGATTTCCGTTCTACTAGTTGAATTGTCATGAGGGATTTTCAAGGGTCAAGTTCCATATTGCAAGGAGGATATGAAACTTTTAGGCCACTTATTGCATGGACATGTGAAGCAAGGATTGTGCATGCTTGGAGGTTGTAAAAACAATTGGCTCTTTTATGTTTGAAAAGAGGCTTTGTGTCATGGGCTGTATTGCATCACTGAATCTTAATCTCTTGAAAGGCATGATTGAGAAGATGGTGCTGTGCATGCTGAAGTAGTATGGCAGGCTCATTAGAGAGTCTACAATGAACCCTCACAACAAGTGGCACAGTAGAAGCTGCACATCATGTGATTTGAGCAGATTGCAAAATATGAAACTCAGCAGCGAATATGATATACCTTTTCAAAGGGGCCCAGTAAAATGGAAAAAAAAAAAAAAAATTCCTGGGGAGCCTTTCCTTGTGCTATTACCACAGAGAGTTTTGAATTGAAATGTTTTGTATCCATGGTATATTCTTGCAATACTTTTCTATTATTCTCTAAAATTTAAGTCATTTCAGAGTTATTGTGAGGAAGTAGAATGGAACATGATCTTTTCCTGCTTCAGGTGCAGGTTTGGAGGGATCCTCTGGAGAGTTAGGAGCACCTAGGCAGGCTTTTAGACACTGGAAAATTTTAAACATTTGTTGGGTGTGGGGTGTTGGTCCAGACATTTGAACAGGACATTGACACACATAGAAATGAGAAAAAAGAGAAAGTAAAAGCAATGATGGGCCATTGGAGTCTTTTATAGTTCTTCTGGTATTACCGACATGCAGAAAATTACAACCCAGATTTTTCGTGCTTTTTAACAGGTCCAGCTTTCCATAAGCTGCTACCAAGGTCCTACTTTTTATCACTATTTTATCACTAAATCCTTGTGGATTTCTTAAAGGAGATTTCGTTTTAGATCATTTTGGAGTTCATCTTTAAGTAGAAGTCTCAAGTGCAGTTTTGCTGTTCTCTCTGTCTAGGTTATTGTTACATTTTCTACCTATTACAACTTAGTAATATAATACAGTACATGACCTAAAGGTTCCTTGAACACATAAACCAGCAAATTATTATTTTATTTTACAGCCATTCCAACTACATACTAAAATCATCTGGGAAAGTGTTTTCTAGTCGTTGATATGATAGACAAAAACAAATTGCATTGTATTTTTTACTTAATAGAAAGACATGTATAAGAAAAACAGTAGCAATCAGCAATCTGTATGGTACTGTACATGATTAAAAAAATATGATCTAATAACATCCAGATGAGAAACCACACAATACTTCAACATTTTCCTCTAATTATCTGTTCTACAGCAACAATGAAGGAAACTTTATATTTTCTTTCATTCTTTTCATGGCAGATCCTAATATTTCTTTAAAACTGCACATGCCACAGGGCAAACCAGCAAGTAATAATGTTCTGTGAAGCAGGTGGCCTGTCTGTTGTTCTGCTCAATGGTTGCCAGTGCATTTTTCAGTTAAGAAAGGAGCTGTTTCACTGAGTAATTTTAGAGACATATAGCGAGATTCCTCAGGCTGATAAGGAGTGTTAATGGAATGAGGAGAAAAGTGTCTAAATATAAATGTTTAACTCGTCTGCCCTGTCCTTCTGTTAGTGGATAGTGTACTATTAGTCTTCTTGGATTACCCTCATCACTCAGTCCGCAGCGTAAGCTACACTGACATCTCTTTTTTTCTGCTGCAGGAAAACCTTTTCCAGTGTTTATACTTGTCTTGTCCTCGCCTGTGGATGAGCTGCTCTGTATCAAAGATTCAGATAATCCAAATACAATTGATTTTGTGAAGCATTTTACTGCTTCTTCTTTCCAGACCATAACAGGGACTGAGATGATTTATTGTGATCGGTAATAACCTGAATTGGTAAGCATGTTCCCAGAGTTTGCAAGAAGGGGAAATCATATTGGGAAGAGAAAAAGCAGCCCATCTTACCTTTGGTCAGCTTGCCTTGATGTAACATGTTTCTTTAGACCCTCGACATTTAATTTGCATTATGTGTAGTGCCTAATGCTACAAGGTCCTTTATTAGATCCTTCGGTGTTCCCCAAAGGCTGACATGGTAAAGAAAAGAAGATCAAGCAACCAACAACTTAGAATAATTTCATGTTAGAGTGTGGTTCTGCTCAGAAAAAGGTACTGTAAAACTAGCACCTTTTAACTCAACAGGGTCTACTCATATTAAGTAGTATGAACTTATTTTATTGACAAAAATAAGCTTTTACTCTTTTTTGGCACCTGGTCAGCACAGTGATGCTTGACTGAATTGAATTGTACTCAGCCTTGGACTTAGTCAGCAGAGTCATGTACTTGTTAACCTCTGCATAATTTGGAGTAATGAAACTTCACTGGTTTTACTGCAGGGATATTTGACTCCAACGTGTTATTGCTTTGGTACCTGATGACCTTACTATAGCACACTCAGAAGCTGTTGGGTGAGCCTCAGGTGGAAAGGATACAGTTTAACTCCCAAAGCTCAGGATGAAAGTGCGGATTACTGAAAATGCAGACTGAAAATTAAGAGTGTTTGGAAAATAAGTTGATGATAAGAAATGACAATACTGGAGCCTTGACCTTCAGGAAGTCACTGGAGGAGCCAAGCTGTAGCCAATTCATAATACAAACCTGACCCATACTTTGGTAAAGCACTCCCCAGGTTACCTGCAGGTTTCAATATTGCAGATTTCAACAAGAGGAGTCATATAATTTCCAATAGAGATATTTTAAACAGTCCTGTAGGAAATTTAGACCTTCTGAAAGCCTTTCTAGTCTGACCTAAGGTGAACACTTCTTGTTTTGAAAGAAGAACTAAAAAAAAAAAAGGAAATATACAGAATCAAAGAGAGCACTTGACTTCAGAATCTTCTTAAGTGTCCTGAAACAGAGGAACCACCCACTCTAGATGGGGCACGGACAAACTCTGGAGCATGTAATGTTTGCTGCTGCTTCTTGGCTTTCTATTTGCTTAGTGGACACAGACCTCAGCTTTTACAGGCTTTCTCACCTGGTGTTAATAGTCTAAGTTCCAGGTGTTCCTGTTAGAATTGGGTTGCCGGAGGATTTCATCCTCCTGGGTCCGTGCAGAAGGTTTGGGAGCCCAAGGTCTGGTGGTTGAAGAAGGGTAGGATGATGAGGGGATCCCAGTCAGTGGGTCACAGGAGCCCTAGCATCCCTGCAGTTAATGTTCGTCAGATGCCTAGGTACCATCTCCCGTATACTTCTTCCCTTATTCAAGAGCTGAGTTGCTCCTCCCCATTGCCATCCAGTTGTTTTTGCAAATAAAAGGGATTTCTCTTCAGCTCTTCCTCTCTTTTCTGAGATGGGGACTGAAGGCATCAGTCTCTGTGGTGAAGCAATGACTGCAAGCTAACAGGCTGGGCACTGTGCAATGGGATAAAAAAATCTGTTTGGCATGAAAGAATAAACAGTGGCTTCCACCACCAAATGCAACAGAGCTGATGACTTTATGACCTTCTTCGACAGTGACCTAGATTATCTTTTCTTCTAAAGTATCAAATATTTCTGTCCTAATTTACTTCAGTGAATCAGTAGAAAAGGAAGGGCAGTGCTTGCCTGGCATTGAGACCCTTGCTATGGTCTCTGCCACATCTGGGCTTTGTGTTTCTTCATCTTTCACTTTGCATAAGGAAAGGAGTGTCACACTCCCACCCTGTTGTAAACTAATTCTGCCGTAAAGTAACCAAGTAGATGTCAGCCAGTGGCATCTGGTTTCGTCTCTAAATTGAATGCTGGCCTCTGCAGCAGGCTGAGTCCTTTCACAAGAGGCCAGAGGGGTGGGAAAATAAGAAACTCCTACAGGTTTGTCCTCTTTATTAAAATAAATGGATCACCATATGAATAGACAGTTCACAATTCATCAGGGAAAAATCAATACAGAGGAGGTTTTTCACTACAGTTTATTGAACAGAAAGCCTTATATGCTTAAATACCGTGAGGACATGGGAAGCCAGGTACACCTCCAAATATTTCAAATAAAAGCAGAATTTTCTAAACACTGGCAGTGATTTTCTTTGTAAATAGGTTTAACCTTGGACCTTCTGTCATCTTGTATTTTTACACAGGAAATTAATTTTCTACATCCTCTGTGTGCATAGAGAAGACAGAAAGTCGAAAAACTCCAAGGGATTTCCAAAAAAGCCTCCATATAAATTTTAAAATTAAACAGATGTTATATGATTACCATTAAATCTGAGCCATGGGTTCCTAGGTTATAAACTATACATGATGTTCTGAAGCAAGAGATGAAATAGATTTTTTTCAATTACTGAAGGTTTTCCAGATCAAAAGGATCAGGATTTAGATGAATCCATATAGGCCTTGTGTGTTCCAACAAGAGTTTATAAACATCCAAAATAAGTAAATGCTCTTACAATGTCTAGTAAACAGCTACGGGTAGAGATGCTCTGTGACTGCCCAGTTCTGCTGGGAATGCAGTTATGTGCTGCCAAAAACCTGTCCATTGAGATCCCTGTCCTCAGTAGGCATTGGAGTGGAACCCAGGTGAGCTAAGGGTAAGCCCGTCTGCTTGCCTGGTAACTTACTGCAATCCTTTTTCCATGTCTCTAATTCCAGAAGAAATCCCCACGTCTTGTGTTTTCTAGTTCAAAATTGCTACATTATGAAATTCTGTGCTGGTGGAAGGAAGTCTTTTAGAGAGGAGAGAACTGCTCCTACCTGCTGGTGCCATGGGTTTGGCTGTCCGCCTTGCTCTCCTCACTGCCCACTGACACAATCTGCTGCTGCAGAGTCTCCCTGACCATACAGGACAGAGCTTTGAAGGAAGGAAGAAAGAAACCCATCTCCTCTCCTTCCTTCCCAGCCTGCCCTCAATGGCACTCAACCACTCCCTGCCAGAGCAGTCCTTTCCCACACCCAGCTGTGCTTGCCGAGTCAGCATCTTGCACTCCTTGCTTTTAATCATTGTGCTGGCCTCCTCTTTGCTTGGACTGGTTTGAAGTTTTTCAAGAAGCTGGTGTATTCAGTCACTATTATTGCAGTTATATTTGTTTTTTTCAGCTCTTGCCTGGTCTCTAGGTACTGAGGAGGTTTCCTGAAACTAAGACAGAGGAATTACCCATCGCGGTCCCCTGAACATTTTATGTGAATATCATTATGATTTCTGTGATGACTTTTCTTAAAAGTTGGTGTCTGCCCTGGAATGTAGATTCACATCACAAAGTATCAACTATATAATAGCTAGATATCTAGTCTAAACTAGTCAGTAACACTCTTTTATGCTATACAGAGAACAAGAGAGGATCTTTCATCACACCCTGAGATAGGCTTCTTATGCTAGTGTAGACAAGATGGCTAACAGTAGATGAGACAAAACCAGTCTAGCCCACACATGCAACATGTAAGTTACACGTTCTTCTACTATATGACTAACTTTACCTCTTGTACAGCTCTGTCAGTGGAATTAACCCAGCATTTCATATTAAATATTGGGCACAATTCTCCTTTCAGTAACCCCAGGGAGTCATTCATGAAATCATGGAAGTTATGACAGTGAACCCCAAGTTCACAGAGACAAGAGTCATGTTGAAGAGCAGGGTTCTGGGCGTGGTGCTCTTGAAGAAGAATATGTGTTTTGGAGCCTGACAATAGAGGACGGAGCATTGCATGCACCTTCCAATTTGCATTTCACCTTGATTTTACTCTTGGAGACACATTTCTTCTCTAGAGGTGTGATGGGGAAGTAGCCTAAAAGATGTAGAGAGAAAGCCCAAATATAGGTAGGAAATGTTACAGTGTGCAACAAGGAGAAGTGGCAGACTTAACCTTGTCTGGAAAATGAATTGGAGAGGTGGTGAGAGACATTTCCTTGTAGGAGAAGACCTCCGATGTGCAAGGGAAAGAGGAGAAAAAAGCCACTTCACACCTGGTTTTCTGTGCAATTAGAAAATTAAACAATGCAAAGGTTATTTGTGAGCTGCCTAAGCATCACAGAAATACCAAGAGCCTCACCATCACCTGATTTCCTACACCAGGCACACATTTCTGTTCACCACAGAGGCATCCTAAAGGGTTGACTTCACTCTCCTTCAAGGAGCAAAGGCTCAGTGGTTGTAAAAAAAATATCCTTTTCATCCTGTTGGTATTAGATTGTATCTCCAAGCCATGTAGTATTTTGTCACTTCAGTGCTGTAGACTTTCTGTACGCCAATGAAGGGTGACTTTCTGTGCTACCTTTTATCTTTCCAAATATGTCGTTGTTCAGCCTTGTTTTCCTCTTGATTTCCTCCATCTGGTTTTCATCTGACTCTGAGCAGCTGTCCAAGGTGTGTATGTATATATCCTTTTCCTTGTTTCATCTTTGCTGAGATGCCTTTCTGCTGAATATCTGCTTAACATTTTTATTTGGATCCATTTCATTTTTAATCTTACTTCTGGCCTTCATGACAGAGCTCCTCTGTCAACTTCCTGTTGTTTAGGGGTTTCAAGTGTGCACAGAGCAATTCAGTCACTCTTAAAAATTAAAAAAAAGTAACTCCATATGGTGTACAATAATGAGTAATTAATCCCACTAATGTTATGGCTTTCCCTCTGAAATGCTGTTCAGCTGAAGAGCTTGCCTAACCCAGTGTGGGGGGTGTCTGGGAAAGTAGGAGGGCTATTTCTTTTGCATATTTCTTTTCCCTTGGAAACATCAGGTGATGCATTGTGGGATTTCTGCTTTGTGGGCTGGGAAGAGAAAATACCTGCAATATTTAAGGGGCTATGAAAATATGCCACATTGTCCAAATGCTCAGATGAAAAAATACAAAATCCTGCATAAACCTGTAAGGCTGCCCTCTGAATTCTCTACAAACCATGAAGTGCTTTCCTTTTTGGAGGGACTGCAGAACCTCTAATAGGAAAGCTAAGTCTGGCCTTCAAGCCAGGCTCATGGCTCCCATGAATTGTTACATGGAATCTGTTTGTACTCCCTAACTCCACCTCATGTCTCCCTTGACTTTTCTTCTTGATCTCTACCATATCATCACTCAGAAATCAAATCTGAATTATTTGGTTTGATTGCTGTATTTTTTTTTTCTAGAAAACCAACGTTTTCTAAGGATTCATTATTGTAATTGTGGGGAAAGGGGAACTCCATAATGTTGTTTTGAAATATCCTACATACAGTGTGTGTTTTCTGGCTTTTTACTCCAAGCCTATTAATTTATTGCTGTTTTCCTCACCCACAGAGCACTAGCTTTCAGGAGAAATCCCAGCACTTGGCACATGGTTGATTGTGACTTGCTAGACTGACTACTGCATTGGATATGGTACAGATGGATATCAAGAGCATCTTTGGGCAGATACATCACAGAAAGGATCAATGATTTAAGGATCAAATTGGCTTTACTGAGGTGCTGAGACATTAGGAATATATTGCTGTAATATGATTGCATTTTTTTGAAAGAACAATGAAATATATAGATAAAAAGGAAGCAGAACAGAAGCACAAGCTTGCGTAGTTAGTGGGAAGAAAAATGAAAACAGCATAGGCAAAGAAAAAAAAAGTACCGGGGATTCTCTGTACTTAGTTAGACATCTAGAGGTATCTTTTATGGTGGTTTTGAGCTCAAACATATACTTTGATGTGTACTGTGCATACTTTTATCTGATTAGTCTTTCAAAAAGATAAATCAGATACATTCTGGACACATCTGACTTTTTTTTAAGAGCTTCAGGAGAATTTATCTTCATTTGAAAGGATATAAGTTTAACTTTTTCCCTATTTAAAAAAAAATCACCTGATACCAATTAGAATTCCTTTACTGCTGGGCTGATTTATAGTACTGTAATACAGCACTGAAAATATGAAAGCAGAGAAGCAATATTTCAAAATGCAGCATAAAATCAACAATAAAAATGTATATTTATAACCTGAAAAGTATGATTTCATCTTGGAGAATTACCAAGCTAATAGCAGTAATAAGCATGATTTTAGTTGTACCATATTGTACTTATTAAACACTTCAGGGGACTTGTGAATAAATCAAATCACAAGATCATTTCTGGATATTTGAACATATTTTTAGATATTATAAAAATGTGGAAAACTATCACAACTGGTTATCATTTGTTCATGTTTTCCAAAAAAGGTTTTAATCATAAACCCCATTGTTACATCTTTCAAGAAACTGGGCTGATGCCTGCAGGCTGGAAAAGTAACTCCATTTAATAAATGTAGATTTAATATCTTTTGGAGATAAAATTAAAGCAGAAGACGTATGTGCAATAATGGGAATTATACTCACTATCCCAGGAAATCTTGTTTGGTGTAGAGAGGATGTTTCAGAGGAAGGCAGAGAAATGTTTTAGTAATAAAGATAGGCCGTACCCAAAACCCTGGAGCGAAGCTTGTGAACTACAATATGGAAAGTTTGGATTCAAACTCATACTTTGTGGATTTATCATGGGCAGAACTCCAGCCATGAGGGATGAGATGTTTCTCATGGAAGTGAATGAGTGAAGGAATGGAGCTTTTTGTTATTTGTTACTACTGTTATTACCTGTAGTACAGTCAAGTCCAGAGGACTCAGTTAAAGCTAATACTCCATTGTGTTAGGTGCTGTACAGACAGACAGCAAAAGAAAGGTCCTGCTTTGAGAATGGTACAGGATAGATAACTAGTATGAATAGTTGGAAGGGAAGCAGATACAGGAACGAAAGAACACACCATTAAGTTGCAAAGAAGCTAATAGAAATTGAAGTTTACAGATGACAAGACTTTAGACATACAGTCAGATGACGTTTCCCAGTGCTCTGGCTGTGTCTGCAGGACAACAAACGAATACTTGATTCCTTTATGAGTTAAGCCCTTAAGTAATAGGGTGTTGGTTGAGCTCCATGAAAGCTATCTTTTATACCAGTTTACAATTAGCAATTCACACCACCTAAGAACTTGGGCCCATGTCTTCTGCTTTGCTGCTTGTGGGACAGCATGGCCCACTGGAAATGCAGAAGACGTAAGTCTGAAATCCACCAGGCAGGAAGGCTTTTTCTGTGTTAACCTGTTGTGGGGTGGGGATTTTACTTTTTAATAGTAAATTTGAAAGCTGTGGTAGTTCTTTCATATTTTTCCTCATGCTTGATCTTTGTTTAAAAACAAAAGAAACTGTTGCTTTGATTTTGTTTTCAATAGATTAAATAATAGGCTTGTAGGAAGCCACTGCCTTCTTTCCAGCTTCAAAATACCTTGTGCTATTATTTTTCAGAGTTTATGGTGAAACAAATTCCTTCATGGTGTGAACACCATGAAATGACAACTTTCAGCCCATAGTGAATTGTTCTGGCTGAGTTAAAAACCCTTGAAAATAAAGATTGTAATAGAAATACTGGTGGAAGCCTTTATGATAGTAGCATGAACAAAGCTCTGCTGTAATGTTTTCTGGAAACAGAGCCATAATGATTTGTTCAGGAATCTGTTCTGATCTCATCATAAAGGGAAAAGTGTTCCTGTCAAGTTTAATCCCAGATCTCCTATAACTCGGTGCATATTTCCAGCAGACACTATCAATAGACAAGCAGCATTTAGAAAATATTTTTTGTTCTACAGTACCCAGAGTGAAGAATAAAAAACCAAGGATCTTAATGACATTCTTCACAAATAGCAGGACAAATAAAGTACAATCAATTGTTGCACTGTGAGTTGCAGAAGGAAATAAAGCCATTGTTGTTATGACTGCTAGGGCTTGCACTGTACTGACAGTATGCTTTGAGATGTTCTTCTTGGGTAAAAAAAGCTGATTGGCTTGGTGGACCCCCACTATGTTTTCAGTAGAGGTGCAGATACATTTATATGTTTTGCTTTTCTCAGCTACCTAACGCAGACAGCAAGTAGTCTGGGAAACAACAGACTGAAATCAACTAATCTAACACATAAATACATTGAATGACAGTCTGTGGTGCAGAAACATGACAGGTAGCTCTGGATCTCAAATGAGTCAATGGAGCAAAAGGGATGCACAGTAAAGTGTGAAAATAGCAACTTAGAATTAACTTCTGTATTTGCCTCTTCACAGTCTGAACTACACAATGCAGATGGTGTCCTGACAGACCAAGTTAAGATAGTATGAACGAAAGAGATTCTCATGAGGCCCCTCATAGGAGGATGAGTTAAAAAACAGGAGTAAGTCTTTAATCCACACCTAAAAATATGGGTGTGGGAGAGTGCTTTATTGATAAGAGGGCCTGCAAACCGTGTGTCTCCCTAGCAAGCTTGGGAAAATGAAAGGAGAGTCCTCAGAGCATCAAAACCTCAGTCACAGTCCATGACAGGAAAGTGGTATACAAAGACCACAGGCTATGAATGCATGGAAAACAATATGCTGAAACCTTATGCATGGACTGAGATTATAAAATAAATGTAAAAATTTATCTCGCTTCCAGGATTGTCACCTTTCCTAATGCCACTGTTTCTCTCACACTTTTTCTCTCTTTCTCTCTACCTGTCTACCTACCTCTTTATCTCCTGTCTTCAATTTTAAAATATATTTTGATGGCAGCCAATGATGTACTACAGAAGAGCTCTATTCCAGGAGAGCAAACCATTATGGTCTTTTAACCTGGGACTGGCCAGGACTGCTACTGTGTGTGTGTGATATAGATTGGAAACGTGCCCATTTTGTTCCTCTGCAATCTAAAAGACCTGACAGTGCACATTATCTGACTTCAGCATGTCTCTGCAGCCTTCCTCCGCCAGAAGGAGCAACATATGAAGACAATGAGGGCAAAATTGCCACCTTTTGTTTGTCTCTTGAACATTGACCTTTATGACTCATGATAAGGCAGGCTTACAAAAGGAGTCATGTGTATTATCTCACCATAAAAAAGTTCTGAAGTATGTATGTATTTTTACAATGGACTTGAGCAAAACCAAATGTTGAAACATGCTGGCCAATAAAAATGGGAACACTGATTTTTGGAAGAACAAATAGTACAGTATTCTGAAACAGTCCACAACACACCATACAAAGAGGTTAGGCTCTACTGGAGAGTCTTAGCTGAGGAGTTAGCTGGACCAAACCAAAGTGGGTAGAAACTTATACTACATATTTCCACAGCCACCACAGGATTGTACAAGGATCATCTCAATTAGTTTTTTTTTTTTAAATGTAAATTGCTTTCAGTTTTATGGCAGGAATAGCATTTCATTGAACATTATTTGGCTTCTCTCGTATTTTCCTCCAAGAAATTGAATGAAAGTAAGGCCCTGGGATCCACCCCTGAGGGAAGGTACAGTACATTAATCCCAGAAGCCTCTTCTGCAGTGCATTATTCTGGCCAATAAATATGAAAGAAAACCTAAAGAGGTGCACCTGTGCTGAGGAATGTGGGTCTACCTCAGCTCCTCATTTTGTTTAGTGTTAATCTGGAGACAAACACCTCTTTCATGACAGATCCTTAGGGATGGTGAATTCCCTGCATGCACATGTTTGTGCTTGCCTGTTTGAAAAGCATAAGTAGAGAACATGAGGCCTGAAGCTTAGCAAATATAAGCTTCTTTTGGACAAAGAGAATTCTTCATCTGCTCCCCCAAAACGCTCTTATTATCTTCTAACTAAAGTGGATAGACCCTTGAAATATTGACTAAATCTGACTGAGGTGTACAAGCTCTCAAAAATGTCAGTTCTACCTTTTGTAGCTTTATTGGTGTTGATGTGGCAAAGAGAGGAAGAAGTAAAGAGAGAAATCAACATCCAAGTAATGTGACTCACAATATGGCTTATGCTCAGAGGAGAAACAAGAAGTGAAACAAGGCTACTACTTGTTCATGTGAAATATTTTCCTTCTCTTCCTCCTTCATAGCTATGTGACTAGAGATGTTCAGACTAATTAAAGTGCCTCTTCGCGTGTGTGTAGGTTTGCCATTAAATAGTTCCCAAGAGTGTCCAGGGACAGATAAAGGAGGAGTAAGACTAGCCAGGAAAGGAGAAGGAAGAGAAGACCACAGCCACCAGCAGGAATGAATTTTAAACCTATTAGAGGAAGAAAGAGAGGTCATGAGCGACCCAGTATATTGAGGTTCCTCAGACAGACACAAAACCAAGAAATGATCTACTGGGGTACATCAGAGCCAAGTTTGGTGGTTGGACAGGGATGATGCAAGAAGAAATACATTGGATATTAGTGTTTACTCCTCTGACAGAGGCCTAAGGTTGTGACTACGCCTGTGGGATTAACCAAATGGGGGAGTTTAAACAGTGGGTATGCTAAAGGAGATCGTAAATGACTTGATTGTTGAAATTATGCCTCTTGCTTTTTTTTGTCTCTCTGAATGTCTGTACTGCATTGGAAAAATTATAAAAGCCTGTTTTTTAGGTAATGATGTGAAAGGTAACTCCATTTGGGGAAGGCTTTGGATAGGTTCTAGGACTTGGCTTTTGTCACGTTTTTAAGGATATCTCTAGTTTTCATTCTACGTGGCTATTCCCCATTGTGATCAAAAGTGTTCCCTGTCTACTGTCAGCGTGGAAGGTTTTGTACTTTTGCAAAGGAAGGTCTTAAAAGCACAAGCTTACACCTGCCTTTCTGGTAGACAGGCACCGAAATTTATTGGTTTGATATGCCGGAAATCCCTCCTCTACTGCTTTCATTTCTGTTACACTTTTTTTTTGAAAATTGTAACCAGTCCCACACTCCTGTGTTCTCCCCTAACACTGACATCACCTGTCAGAGACACTTTGCAAAGGCTCCTCTACACAACTGAGGAATTTTTGTTGATTTTATAATATCAGTACTCTGATTTATTCCCTTCGTATCATTTTTTGTGAAGATCTCTGGTGTCTATTACTCCAGAAAACCATATGGCTTGTTATATTATAATATAGTATTATGAGCTAGTACCCACCTCTCTAAACTCTAAGCCCTTTCCTGCTCACTGCCGTAGTATACATCAACGTGTGCAGACACATCCCTATACTTACAGTGTGACTTATTTAAATAAGCACCCCTTAACTTCTACAGCTGGAAAACTGGGGGACAGCTTGATGGAGTGACTTGACTGAGGTTATGTGGAAATCTCAAGAACTGGACAGGTACAGGAGTTGCTGGCCATGCCTCTGCCTGTCCAGAGCACAGCATTGTCCAGCCCTAGGAAATGAATGCAAACCTTCCGAGTCACAGTCCAGTATTCCTCTCTCTAAGGGTTTTATTGCCAGTCATGTAGCACTGGACATTTTTCTTAAAGCCTTGGTCCTTGGATCTACGTGGTTACTCTAGACTCTGAGCTTCCCTACACAGCAGTAAGTTTCTCGCTCTTGCGGGTGTTGAGAGAAGTATGAAAAAACCCAAAGAGTGTTAGTTTAACAAAACACATACACAAAATAGATTACTTTTTGTATGCTGGTTCCATAACTTTTGGGGCCCCGATGCACTGGGTGTTCAGGGTTGGCAGTAACTGTGAACTGCAAGACCCCCTTCTACTTCATACCTGAGAGTAGATATAATTTTTGGGTTAAGGGAGTTTAAGAAGGAAACAGTATGTATTCTCAGATGTCTTATTGTGTAATCCCTTTCTGGAAATACTCCCTTTACACCATTTCTATGGAGGTCTTTCCTTGGAAAGGGCATCCACAGCATGTTTATGCCTCCTGTTGTTTGCCCTAGCTACTACTACCTCTCTTTAGACTTTTTCTGGTACGGATTGAAACATAATGGGCTTTATACCATAAACAGCATGAAGTGTTTGCTCTGTGTATGCTAGCAGGCTCCTGTTAACCTTTAATCCTCCCAAATCTTTCTCCAAACAACGTGAAACAATCTATTTTTACATTCTTCTCTGTTGTTTGACACTGGTTAATACCATAAACAAATTTTGCACAACTTGAGAAGTAATTAGAGCCTCTTGGGTCAGGGAGTGCGTTAAGGGTGCTGCCTCCACTTGCCTGTCCCTTTTCCAGCATCTGAAAAGGGTGAATCTGAGTGGGGTGAGTGACTTCTGGGGTGGAGCGGACACACGTCTCGTTCTGGTGAGAGCCACAGGTTTCCTCAGATGCTGTCCGGGGTGATGTCCCTCTCCAGCCTGGGAGAGCTTCAGGAGGTGAAGGGATGCAAAGCCTCTGAGTGCCCTTCCCCTGCCGACCCTGACCCCATTAGGGGCTGACAGCTGTGAAAGACATAGGAAGCAATTAAAGCACACTGTATTAGTCACAAAGGCCGACAGGCCCTGCTCTCCGAAAGGCGCAGGTCTGCAAAAGAGATAAAACTGGGAACCTCGAGTGCTGTAACACGCCGCTCGCAGGCTTTGTGCAAGTCTATCCTTCTGGATCCACTTGGGGTTATTTATTTACTTAAAGTTCGTTTGAAAACTGGAAGCTTCAGGCTACTTACCCAATTAACCTCAGCACCTGTTTGGCTGGAAAAGCTTGGGAGCAGTGTGAACAAGCTGTGGCAAGGCTTCGCCCCCCCTCTCCCCCCCTCTTTTTAAAATGGAGTAGTCAAAATATATTCCTGACACAAATGTTATTCCGGCATGCTCTCAGGTCTGTGGTGTTGGGGTTTTTTCCTGATAATGATTTAAGTGGCTAACATCCACAACTGCTATAACAGGGACAATGATGATATCTAAATCAATAGATTGTAGTGAATGGCTGTTGTTTTAACTTTTGCCTGCTTCTGTTTTATTGCCCGATGGATTTTGGCTCTCAGTTTTCCTCTTCAGAGGCCTACAATCCGCACCAAATGTTTCACATTACTCAGTGTGAAAAACCTCCTATTCTTTCAGATTTTTTACAAGTTCATACATCCGTGGAAACCTGATATTTCATATTTCATTCTGCTTTGTGAATGTCATTGTGAGGGATGCTGGTTCACATGCAACAGGCCTCTTCTGTCTTTGATCAGCTTGACCGCAACTAATTGTAAATGGAGAACAAATGAAAGAAATATTTATAAATTTCATGGGAATTCAGGCAGGGCCTAAGCCTTTCCTAATGCCTCCATTCACAGTAAATGTTTATTGAATACTTTTAGTCTACTGTGTACTTCAGAATTTATATAGTGTTAGGTTTTAGCTTGTTCTGAATAGATCCAGTAAAAGACTTTTCCTGCATCTTTCTTTCTTTCTTCCTTCCTTTCTTGTCTTACTTTTCTTTCCTTTCCCTTCCAAATGCCCTCCTTTCTTTTGTCTTTACCTTGTAAAACAGGCTGCTGGCAGAGGAGACGAACACCACAGTTGCTGGGTTCCAGAGCCTACAGCTGTAAGAAGGGTAAGAAAGGGGAAAAAAATGACCGTAAAATTTAAAACAAATTTTGAGGCACAAAGCTGAGTTGGGAAAAATCAAATGAAAATGTTAAAGATTTGTCCAAAATAAAGTCATAAATGCCCTGAGCCAAGTGAAACAGCTGCTAGGTCACGCAGGCTAAATCTGAAAAGGCAACACAACAAAAAATTTAATATTATGAAGCTAATCAGAAGTTGCCAGGATAAAAAAACCCAAGCATTCCTGGTTTTACTTCTTAGTCTCTTGTTCTTTTTACAGAGTTGTGCTCTTATAACTTTTCCTGACTTTAGCACAGGTCGCTTTTACAATGGGAAACTTAAAGCATCCAAAATATTTCGAGGAGTTCCCCCCCCCTGCCCCGTGTCCAATCCTATAGATATTTGACTGTATGAAGGATATTGCAGGCGATCTCCTTTGGCCAGGGAGTGGGAAATGTACAGCCTGTGGAGCCTCACGTGTTGTTTGTCACAGATGCCATGCGTGTTGCTGGTCCCCCTGGCGTGTGCTGCTGGCGGGCACGCACGGGGGCTGCAGACACGGAGGGGGACAGGTGCTGCGCTGCTGCGCATCAGCGATGCTCCGCCGGGGCTCATGGAGGCTCTGGAGTGAAACACGAGATGTGCCGAGCAGAAATGAGAGCGAAGCTACTCATCCCAGCCTCTCACGAAGGCCCGTGTCTTCCCCTTGTCTATCAACACCTTTTTTAAGCGCTTCTTTCATATTGGAAGGCGAGGAAGGAGCAGAAAGCCCCGGGACGAACTGGGCGAGGAAGTGGGTGTGTAAGTGTGAAGTTTGACACTGGTGTGAGGCAAGAAGCAGGGCTGACTTTTGTGGAGAGTGTAGGAAGGTAGGGATGTAATTTGTCGCTTTCAAATATGACATGAAAAAAAAAAAAAAAAGAAAAAAACCCCTCAAGTCAACTGCAAGGCTAAGAATTTGTTACCACGGTCTCACTTTGCTCCTGGAGCACATTCCTTCTCATCTCCCACGTTTTTAAATTTTTTTGTTTGTTTATACTTCTCATCTGTAAGCTCACTGGAATCAGGAAAATGCCTCTTTTGTCTCTGGAGAGTACCTTACGCTTGTGGGGAGACGGTGAAGAGGCTTGGAACTTGTACAACGGTAAAAATTTGAACCGAAAATAATTGAAGAGGCAATGGATTTCTGAGAAAAAAACTCTTTAAGGTTGTTTCTTTCCAGTACCCCTATGTTTGGAACTTGGGAGGACATGAAACCTAGATAATGTGATACTGAATTTTCCCTGAATTTAAAGCCTTCCAACTTTTTTTTTTTTCCTCTGAGAAAGCAGTAACATCTTAAAAGCAGCTTTATGCTGTGATATGCAACCCAGTACGCTAGGTTTGACTAATTCCTGAGTCCCTAGCAATGAATACACATTTCTGGCAGCCAAACACCACATGAATTGTTAAAAATAAAACACTTGATAATCGGTATTAAATTAAATCACAGACCTGAGATGGATGATGATTACCATCAGGGCTTTAAGTATTATTTACCTTCCTACAAAGAGCTTGTCTGGTCTTTCACAAACAGGGTATATAAAACACCTACTTAGCATGTAACTTGAGCTATGAAAATTGTATTACAGTTAAGTGTTCTTAAAGCCACAGGCTTTTTATCACAATTAAGAGAGCAGGGAAAAGGGAGGGGGAGGCAAATGGAGATAGCTTAGGGAGCACCCTGCCTCCAGGTCTCTGACTACATAAATGGCATTGCAATGCAGAGGTGAGCAGAAGGAGTTGGCAGAGCCATGGTAGGCAATGCTCAGCAGGCACCCTTCTGGAGCACTGCCTCGAAGTCAGTCACCGGTCTGCTGCAACACGCGCCCCTGCTCAGCTTACCCAGAGGTCCAGGTTACACAAATTTAACAGCTCTGTTGCTTATCTGATTGGGAGATGATGTGCAGACCTGCAGCAGGAGAAAGGAAAAGATGTCTTTTACAAGACAGGCATTTTTGTCTTTCTCACATTATTATCATGACTTTTCCTAAACCACTTCATTAAGTGGCTTAGAAAAACAGGCACGCATAAGTCAGTCCGTTGTTGGAGAGTTAACATGACAGTGCCTTCCCCACCTGGTCTTCTAGATGTCAAGGCTGGGAAAAAACAGAGGCAGGGAAATGCAGGGAAGAAACATGGGCTTAAGATAAGCTAAATTAATTTATCTCCTGGATGCTCATGCTGGTTTCAGTAAAATAATTTTACATATGTTTAAATTCGATTAGGAGTGTATACATGCATGATCAGCATGTATCTCATCAGAGACATGGCAGACCCTGGTAGAGACAACTGCTTAAGCCGTCCTCACTCAATTGCTTGAGATTGTCTGTCCACATCCTTCAGGGTTGTACAATTTTTCCTGAGTATACTCTTCCTATTCCAAAGTCCTTGGTCTTAAAAAGCTTTACAATAGCTTAGCAAGGAAAAAACCCCAAACATTTCTAACATTTTTGCAAAGCAAATCCCAGCCAACTTCAAAGTTGTCTAGTGAGGATCACAGCAGGCAGCATCTGAAATGGACTGATCCCCGGGTGGACTGATTTTCAGTAGAGAATTTTTGTTTAGATTTGATCCGTACTAAAGGAGGTTTGAACTTCTGGAGCACTTGGGAGACAACTCGCTTCTTTCTTCCCATGTGTGTTTTAAATATAGTTTACATTTTTCTAATCTATTGCAAAACTGTATAGTGGTAATACAGTGCAACTATTGTAACTTCTCAAGGGTATATGATGACTTGATTAGGAATGAAAAATATTTAAGACTTCATATTTAGCAGTGGATAAAACAGTAATCTTATTCCCCTCCCATCTCTGAAGTTATGTTCTGCGTATTCATTCTCCTTCTCCAGATTGGATGCTCATTTTTCCAACAAAGCCTTATCTATCTTTTGGTGCAGTGAAAATCTTTCTTCATATTAAGCAGCTCAGGGTGAACTGAACCTCATTCAGCAACATGTCATCTGTAAGTGACGGAAATAGATGTATTAAGCCAAAATCTAGCAACTGACAACTGACAGGCTGGCATGAACAGGATCAGCACCCGGATTTCTTACCAGACAGGCAGCTTACTGACTTCTCTCAGCCTGCTTGACCACAAGGTTCTATAACAAACACAATAGCTGCCGTGTACTTGATATTGAGCAAGTGTCGTTCTCTGTTGATATTCTCATTTGATTTCCATATGTTGGCAGAAACAGATGGAACTGGATTTTCTTGCAATTACTATGAGTCTAGGGTAACAACTCTTAAATCTCCCCCAGAGTGGAAAGGTACAATACAAATATGCAAACACGGAGTGTTTGCATACAATACAAATATGCAAACACAGCCTGGATACTAAAATGCAGAAATACGACTTAACATAGAGAATAACTAAAACTTTGATTTATTGATTAGACTGTATCATATGAAAGGATCTCAGGAAGCTTAAAATAATTTGTATAGAATGTGAAATTAGGTAGGGGTAGAGTTGCAGTGCCCTAACGTCTCATTGTTAAGACTTTTAAATGAAAAATATTAGTTGAGTAAAGTATGTGGTGCTTTAAGCTTAAAAAAATGTTATGTTTTTTTCCAGGAAAGCTCTTTTATGGAAATTGCAACATCTGCTCTTATCTCTTTGCTTCTAACACCAACATGTTCTTTTGAGATCACAACATTGAAAACATCCACAAAGTAGAAAATGTGTTTTGAGTGTTTTGTTTTCGGGTGTTTTTTTTTAAGATTCTTGACTCTTTGGCTCAGACTTTCGAAAGAGACTTATGTAGACTTAAGCCTGAAAGCCTTATTTATTGGAATGGGAATTTAAACAGAAAATAAAGGGTTTTGTATCCAATTGATCAGCCAAAATGTTACTAAACTGAAGCTTAGGGGACTAGAAAACCCAGCAAGGGAACATGGGATGATTACCAGTTTTAGCTATAAAAGGGTTAGCACAGAAACTGGAAAATTATATTATTTTGAAACTACATGAAAGCAGATAGGGAACACATGTTGAGTCTTTAAGGCCCTCATCCAGCATATTCTTTTGTACCTGCTTAAGAACCACAAAAAATATCAATGTAATGCATTAAGGGGATAAAGAGACGTGTTTTCAGGTCTAGCTGGAGCAGTGTAAGCAGCTCCTGCCTTTCCTCTTAGTGTTGTCAATTGCTCACCCTGAACAGCCCACACAGTTCACTTGCGTGAGCAGGCAATGGCCCTGTTTCTAGATTGTGTCAGCGCTGGTCAGCCAGCTTAACTCAAGTCACCCTCAGTGTTTCCAGAAGAGTTGCTTATAAGGTAACCATAAGGAATAGGGAAGGACTTTGGAAAGACTAAACAGAGCCTTGGCTCATGCCAGCTGCATTTCCTCAGAAGAAACATTAATTTTCATCACAGAAGAATTATTAGTTCCTAAAATAACAGTTTGGAAGATTTATCAACTATCTGGTTTAAAAAAATGGATGTAAATAACAAAGCACATGTACAAGAATTTTTACCCATACTTGTTGATTTTTTCCCAGTTGCCAGGTCATTTCTGAAAATGGATCCTTTGTTTAAATAGAGAATAATTCAAACCTAAAATATAATAATTTTTTCTTTAAATAAATTGATGTAAAATTGTAGCTGAACTTTTGCCATCCTTTATGATTTAAGGAAGTGAAATACAAAGACATTTCTTGCATGTAGAGGAATTTTATGTATGGTAAGTAAAACGTTAGGGTGATTTATTAAACAGAAAAGAGGGAGAAGGAAGGCAGCAGGGATTTGGCAAAAACATTTGTAGCTACATTTCAGTAATACAGACCAAAGACAGAAAATTCAGAACCAGAATTAAGACAGAAAGTCTTTAGATGGAGTCTTGTTTTAGTCTGTTATATGAGTGATGGTCAGGAACATAATTTGAGTCTGGATGGCTATACACGAGATCCTAAACTTCTACTAGCTTTGAGGCTATTCTTAGGCAGGATCGTAGATATAAGCACTTCACTAAGCATAACAGTTGCACATTTCTTTGCTGTAATTTCACCAACAATACGGTAAAGAGTTTGGTTTGAATTTGAGTGACTTTTTTTTTTCTGCAAAGAAAACTCAAACTTTTTGAAAGAAGCAGTCAAAAACTGAGAATCACCAGATTTCACCAGCTGTTCAGGGTTGGCATATATGTATTGGATCTTCTCTTCCTGGGACTCCAGGTGGATTGAATTACTTGTTTGCTGTCAGGTAACTGTATTATTTTCCTGCCAGAGTCTCTTTAATCACGAGCCTATTTTTATCAACTATTTTTTTATTTATTAACTGATTCGGTTGCTCAGCACTGTTGACTATATTGTCCGTGGTTCTTGAAAGAATATAAGCCAAAGTACATACCTTACCAATCAGAGGCACTGAGATGTAAAGAAATTTATATTTACATTAAACAAGCTTTCTGACTAATACTAAAAGACATATAATATTGTAACCAAAGACTCTCACAATACTTTTTGCACGAAGAAAGTAACTATTCCTGTAATTATTCCTGTAAATAAAGAAAACATCAATAACCTTGACAAAGTCAAAGTTTCTTATTTCCAACCTTGTCCAGTGTTAAATACCCTAATGACCCATAGTATTACTGTAACCCCTTTTAGAATGTTGCGGTGCTTCAGTTTTGTAAGAGCATAATGTGCTCTGTCCATTAGTGGAAAGTCTGTCTCTGGAGAAATAGTTCCTGCTCTTTTTGAATCTCTGTCATGCAAATGCCTTCACATTAACAGAGTGCACTACACATCTGAGGGTATTCTTGAATGGACATCAAGGAAGAAAGAAATTTTGCTTTACAGGAAGAGTAATCATTATGAATACCTTGTCTTGAATTCCACGGTTGGGGAAAAGCAAAATTGCATCTAGGCACTTCAAGGTTTCACTCAACCTGTCCTCTCTGCTTCTGAGCAGAATTATTTTCAGGACAAGTTTCTTGCAGTGTGAGATCTCTGTTTCGGAAAACATTTCTGTTCAAGGAATATTCCTATTCATTAGTATTGCAGATTGGGCTTTCACTTTTATGCCTCTACTTAAATTCTGTTCAAGCCAATGTGGTTGGGGTACACGCTTAAAGCTAAGAAGCATTTTTTGATTATTTTTTCCTAACAGGTTCTGAGAAAAAAATCCTGCCTCTCCAGAAACAAATGTATCCTCCTTAGAAGACTTGCAGGTGAGTCTGAAAAAAGATATATCAGGATTTTATGAATGCATGGCTTGTGCTAGGATACTTAAATTGATACTATTTCTAAGTAATTTTGCTTTCAGAAATACCGCAATTCTTTAATTTTTAAATTTAAAGCTAACATTAAAGAACATTACATTTAATTGAAAGCTGTTGACTTTTCCAGTAATTATTGCTTTTGATTTCTTAAAGTTGTATGAAAGATAGTAATATGATTGGAAATAATTAAAGATTGGCTCATCAGGCTGTTGTACACTTCCACATTTTCACATAGCAAAAGAACAAAGAAAGATAAAAAATATGAAGCAGAAGAGCTAAAAACAATTTAAAGGGAGTGGAGCATTTCAGTATTCATTTAAAAACATTTCTTGGTGTGTTTTGGTCCTACGATGTTCAAGGAAAGTTGTATTTGGATGCACATAGACTAGCTTGAAAATTTGTGTTTTCAATGTCTCTTTGTACTCATCCACGTGCATGCACCAAATTTAGTAATTGCATGCTTAAAACCACACCTCTGTATTCATGAGCAAGGGGATCACTTGCTCTGTGGATACAGGTCGAGGAGTGAACAAAAATTGGCTTCTAAAACTGGAAATGAGACCTAGAGATACTGCTAAGTGTTTTATCTCACTATTTAAGAAACCACAAAGTTTCCTTTGGAGACAGTAGTAGTGTAAATCTCTCAGCTGATTTCTGTAAGCACGCAAATCTATCTAAAAGCCGTCAGAGTTTTACCAACTTCATTGTTAATACATTTTCGTAGCCCTTCTGAGGAGAAACAATTCATATGTTGGTGGTGAAATGAAAGACAATAAATACAGAAAAGAGTGCCTATTATTGGACTAGTCTGCTGTAAAGTCTGGTAGTAGAATATGCTACTACAGCACAGTTTATAGTCCTAAGCATAAATGTGTTTTTGCGGTGTACAAAACATTTAATGCACTATTTTTCTTGAAAATTACAGTAACTTTATTGCTTTTGCATCAAGGGATAAATCACTGGTGGATTTTTTAGCTCACAGCCCATGGCCTTCATTTAGGAGTCTACTCTTGTTTCCTTTTTAGCAGTCGTTAGAATGAGAGAGGGGACAGAGAGGAACTTCCGGCCTCCCAAATTCTCTCTCACTTTTGACTTTTGGACTCCGAAAATCTGAAATCCTGACTGCTTGTGTCTCCCAATTAGATCAGTTGGTCTCATAGAGGACATTAGCCCTTGGCACATCTTGCCCTGCAACGGCAGCTACAGCAATGCTCCTGCTAGAGTCATAACACACACCGTGCACAGCTGGCTCAAATCTTCCTTCAGAAGGCTTCCTCCCTATTACTGCCGCTTTTGTTTATCCCCTATACTTCCTAATTTTGCTATTTGACCCCCAAGAAGAAAACCAGCAACCCTGCTGGCTACTGAGCAAAGGTCCCTAGCATGTGTGAGGCAGCAGTGCCAAGTTCACCAGCAGCATGCACAAACCGGAAGGCAGACAGTACCTTCAAGCACCAGGTATGGCCTGAATTTTCTCCCCTGCATGACAAGATTATAGGGGTTTTAATGACTGATGCAGAGTGATGCTGGCATTTAAGGTGCATCCACACAGTAGCAGTATACAGCTGCTTGGACTTGGGGCTTTAAGCTCAGGCTCCAGCCTCCCAGCTCTCCTCACCCCTTGTGTGGTGGTTTGGTTGGAGCTGTAGAAAGCCCATGGGGGCTCAGTGTTTTTCTGAAGAAGAGGAGGATAAAATGGTGCCACTGAAAGCCCTGGCCACCAGTGCTGTCTTCCAAGCAGCTCCATCTACATTAACAATCCTCTTGTTCAGGCTTTCTGTGCAATATATATATATATGTATACATATATGGATGTATTAACACTACAGATAAAGAAGCCTGCTGTCTGCACCCTTTTTACAGCACTTTGACTAGGATTCAAAAATACTTGTGGTTCAGAAAGTGAACTTAAACTACAAAATGACAATTAATTATCTTAAGCAGTTACTCTTGAAGTAGGCAACATTTATTCAGATTTGTGAACAGATTTAGATGTTTACAGATGTAGGTAGCCCAGCCACAAAGCCTGGATTTACTTTTATTCAAAAGTGTTTGTACTGGAGTATTTAAAAATGTTGAAATTTATGAAGTTTTTTGAAAGCAACTCTGCTGGTGCACTTGCAATGCAGGCAAAGGTGAAAGTCATTACACAGAAGCTATAGTCACATGTAACTACAACAAGCTAGAATGTGCTTTACTCAGAGGACAAGTTATATATATATACACATATATATATATTTACATATATACATCTCCTGTGATCTTTAACTTCCACCTGAAAGCACCCCACTTCCTTGGGGAGCTTGTTCCGGTGCTTGACCACCTTCTCAGTGAAGAACTTTTTTCTAATATCTCATCTGAGCTTCTCTGATATAGCTTTAAACCATTCCTTCCTGCTCTATCACTGGACACTGGAAAGAAGGGACCAACACCTCCCTCTCTCCTCCCCTTCATGAGGAAGTTGTAGACAACAATAAGGTCACGTCTCGGTCTCTTCAAAGTTGAACAAACCAGGTATCCTCTGCTACTTCTCCTGAAGTCATGCCCTCTAGTCATTTCACTCTCTTTGTTGTCTCCTTTGTACAAATTTAAGTATTTTTATATCTTTCTTATATTGTGGAGCCTGAAACTGCACACAATACTTGAGGTGAGGCCACAACAATGCTGGGACAAACGCTTGCAAACAGTTAGCTATATTGTGCTTAATTCACACCAAGATACAGTTGGCTTTTTTGGCTGCCAGGGCATGTTACCGACTCCTATTGAGCTTAGCATCAACCAAAATCCCCAGATCTCTTTCTACAGGGGGCACTCCAGCCTCCTGTCCCTCCAATCTATACATCTAGGATTACATTGTCCCAGGTGCAGAATCTGGAATTTGTTCTTGTTAAATTTCATATGGTTAATGATTGCCTGGTGCTCTAAACTATCAGGATCTTTCTGCAGGTCTTAGTATCATTGGCAAACGTACTTCATGTGCACTGGATTCCTGTGTCCAGGTGACTGATAAAAACATTGAAGAAAACTGGTCCTAAAATTGATCCCAGGGGAACACCACTAGTGAGTGACCACCAGCCAGACATTATGCTATTTACTACACATCTGTGAGCCCAACCCATCAGTCAAATGCTCATCCATCTTATTGTGCAGATGAATATAGAACTCTGCTGATAATGCCTCTATTGGGAAGTAAAAGCTCCTCTCTCATTGGGTAATCAAAGAAGAGGAGAAAAGGTAAGTTAAGATGAGTCACCATTCACCCTGGTTTTGGCTAATCTCTGCAAGATTTATGGGGACCTTTATTTTCAGCAGATGAACTTCCTACTATGTGCTTATGCTAATGAAAGAATTTCTTTTTCCTGTGTCAGCTGCAACTTGCCCAGGGGATATTAAGAAAATGAAAGTTTGATCACAGTGATGAGAATTTTGTTCCTTAATGCTTCCAAGGATACAGCATGGAGTCAAACTGTTAGCAAGTTGCCCTGACAACAGACAAGCCTAAATTTTCTGTGCCTACTGGATTTGTCTTGATAGATCAGAACAGCTACTACTAAATAACTGTTGACTAAGTCAACTCCAAATAACTCCTTGTATGGATGCTAAGTTCCAATACAGAGTGATTTTTCTGTTTGTCTGAATTTACATGGCCCAGCAGACCACTGTAGTTAAGACGTGCCAATTTCTGAAGCAAACATCACACAGGGGAGTGATGTAGCCACATTCAAATCTTCGATTTTTTTAGGCCAAATAATCTAGCAGTTCTTTATGCACGGGTCAGTTGTGGTTAGCCTTTGACACAGGACAGGAGCAAGGCTCAACACCTTGCTTCTGGATCTGTAGTGAGGAGCTTACCCACTCCACCATTCTGCCTCCTCTGGCTTCTCCAGAATAAGTTAATTCCAGAATAATTACTCTGCTCAGAAAGAGGGGTCATTATTCTGGAATAACACACAGGGTATCCACATCAGGGAAATATTCCAGAAGAGCCTAATCAGATTGCAATAGTTACAGTGAAATGAATATTCCACAGTAGGTTTGGTTGCATTCTTTCACAGGCAAGGCTATAGAAATATGTTTCTCATTTAAAATAACTTTCCTAATGTAATATTTAATGATGACATGCTTTTTCATGCAAATGTTGTCCTGCTACTGAATGGCCTGAATGTTTTTGGTGGACTTGTTTTGTATTACAATGATGAAGCATAAAAGAAGTAAATCTGTATTCTACGTGCTAGTACCTACTTTTTATTTCTGCCCGTGACATAAACTATAGTCTTACAAATTCTGGATTAAGCTTTCATCAGGTATTGCCAATGATCTGAACCATGAGATGTCATAGATTATGGTTTCAAAAAACCTGAATCAAGTAAATACGTTCTGGGACCTCCTGCTGTTCCTAGCTAGGCTATTCTTTATCCTGCTCTGTTGATAAATGCCAAGCAAATAAATCCCCCTCTTTCACACAGGAATAAGAATGGAATCATTTATAATAGCCTTATATGTTAGCATTAGACAGGAACAAGGAAGATAGTTGTCTGCAGAATGACTTGACCTGGAAGCGTTATCCTTCAGTCAAACAGGTTAACCAGAAGACCCTGAGCATTTACTTAAACTGGCAGAGAAAAAGTTATGTTTAATCCATGTTGCACTTTTCACATTGATTCGACTGACTGGACATGCCTCCTAAATGCTCTCTAGCACTGTAGTCCTTGACATACCACACTTAACAAGGCTCTAACAGAATTTCCACTGTAACAGAACTAAAACACATGGCTTGTAACATAACTTTGACACTTACAGCACTCGTGAGCTTGGACATGGTGCAATGGGTAAGCAACATGTGGTAACCACTCATCATGAGCAAATGAGCAGAAAAGCCCCATCTTGACATGGCTTATTATGTCTAGAAGCTGTAAATGCAATTGTTAGGCAAAATTCGATCAATTATTATTATGTACATTTTTTAACATGAGGTTTTATATATATATGTGTTTTTTATATATATATGTATACATATATATATGTACCATGAGCTTCTCCCACTTTTTCTCTCAAGGTTACTCAGAGCAAGATCAAATGGTTTGGTGATGTATTAGCATCCAAAAAGAGCTCTATAGATGGCAGCAGAATAACAAAAGGTGTGATACAAAATGGGTAACTAATGCAGCAGGTATTTCAGTGGGTGCAGAATTATAACTATGTTATAAAACAACTTGATTACTGTGAAATGTAGGACACTTTTTTGTAGGTATAAATGTAGGCCAGGATTAATGATTTAGTAATCAGTTATCCTAATTTTAGTTGTTTCTCACTGACTGTTACTTCTCATTTATAATACATGTGGTACTGTAGTGTGCATGATGTTTTACTTATAGAAACCTTAACTGAGCTGGGACCTGATCCTTCTCCACCTAACATCACAGGGAAGAAGAAAACCCCAAAACCTGCCCTAACCTTGGGAACACTGGGAACATAAGAGTCCAAGTACCTGCTTCCCACTACCTGCAGAAATTCCCTGGTGTGAATGAACATTCCTATCCAAAAGGCTAACATGTAGAGGTATTTAGCACTCATAAAATCACCCACTTTAATAAGTGGCTGTGATTTACATATGAAATGTATCTGTAATAAATTTCCACATAAATTTTTTCCAGCAGCATGCAAAACTTTTTAGTTCCACACTGTGCGCTCCTATCCCGATCCTCCACCTGGCTGTGGTCCTTTTTATGTGGGAACATTAAACTAATTTTACTTGGAATGTACGATGGTTTCTCAAGATGATGCACCTGATACTAAAAAGCAGTTCACAAGACTTCTTAGGAAGACCGATTGTTCCCCAGAGGCTCCTTCTGCTTTGTATTACAGCTCATAGTCTTGCTTTTAGCCCCAGCTCATCTTTGACAGCCTTCTGCTTCACATTTGGCATCCTTGTGACATCTACAAAATGACTCGGGGGTCAAGAAGTCAACTGGCTTCCTCATATGCTTCTGCCATTACTAGTGGCTGTGCTCAGACCATAAGGGAGGCGAGCTGAGGGATGTGGGTCTGTGTGTGTGTGTGCATGTGAGAGAGAGAGGATGAGAGAAAGAGAGAGGGACGTGATGATGGCACAGGGAAAGACCGGTTAAAACTTTTCTTTTTACCCAGGTTTCTGATGATTTCCACCCAGGCACAGCCCTCCTTTGTTTGAGCACAGCTTATCATTGCTGCAGGTTGCTTGTTAGCCCATTCAATGCTTGTAATTTGATGATGTTCCCAGCACTGGAAACATGTTATTTCTTGGCACCAGAAGTTTGAAGCCTCTTTCAGATACATAATGTTATTGTGCAGCAGTGCAAGGCCAGTTCCTGGGGCGCAGCTACAGATGAAGTGCATTAAGGTATTTCATTTGTTAGCCACCAAGTGCCTTTCTGTACAGAAGCTTGAAATGGGATGTCTGAAATATGAGCCTGGAGGAAGCTTGGCATAAAACATTTTACTTAATGAAAAGGATTTAAAGAAATATGAAAGTATTATGTTTGCTATTAAAATATAGGTAAAACTCTGTTTTTCAGTATTCTGCATGTAAGCTGTTGCTCCAACTGAGTCCTGAACATTTAGGAACCAAACTGAACCTAAATCTCCAGTTTATGCTGTGCTGAGTATGTCAGATTAATGTAAATCCACGTTATCCTGCTTGCCGTAGCCGTGATGATTTGGGTTATGAATGCAGTCATACAAATAGGGTTTCAAAGAGATTTAAAATAAGCTGATGAACAGAATAATCAGAAAGCCATGTTATCAGATACAATCCGATTAGAAATTTACACACTGCTGACATACAGAAACCAGCATGTACTCTATGGCATATCAGAATCGACAAGTGCTGAGGTTCTTTTGGATGCAGCAAATCAAACACCATGTAAAGCTAAAAGTTGTGCAAGTTAGTGTGGGCCACTGACAACTTCACACCGTAAATGTTTGCCCTAACACTTCATATTATTTTTTCCTCTGTTTGTAGAAGTCCTCTTGCTCAGCCTGTGCACTCAAAGGGTGAGTCTGCTGTGGGTGTAAGGTAACACAGGCATTGTACTGTAATTTAGTAGGGATTGATGTTCTGTTGCAGAGCATGAAATTAAAGCAAAGCATTTTCTTATCTGATTTGACAGAAACAAATGCTGTGAATGAACGTGTTTATTGAACAATTTATTTTGGGGGGCTTCTTTGTTTTTTCTTTCAGGCAGGCTTGACTTGAATCCCAAGCACACTGGAAATTCAACAAAACTTGTATTACGCCTCAGTGTCCCTGTTACACCAGTACCAGAACTTCAATCAAAACAGAGGTTAAACTGTACTGCATGTAGTAAAGACCAGTATAAAGACAGGCTTCCTGTATCCACAAACTTTTAAACTTTCACAGGCTCTATTAATTGGGTGATTGGGAGGTTATTCCAAAGCTGTGAAGATTTACAAACAAAATGTTTATACAAACTCTGCCTCTGTTTCAGACCCAAATTCAGCACAAGCATGCAAATGAAAAAATGGCAGTCATCTAAAAAAGGAGAAAGTGGCTGGGAAGTCAGCATAGATTTACCAAGGGGAGAAGCATGCCTCATCAACCAGATTTCCTTCTGGGTTAACTTGGCTAATTTGTGGAGAAAAAACGTTCAATGGATGTTATTTGTCTTACTTATTTTAATACAGCTTACAACACTGTCTGCCACAATGTTCTTGTGTCTGAATTGGGATACTGCAGCCTGAACGGAAGGACAACTAGATGGTTAGAAACTGGCTGGGTAGTTGGGCTCTCAGGGTTGTGATTAGTGGGTTGTGTTCTACCTGGAGGTGGGTAACAAGTGGGGTACCACTATCCTGGGGCAAGTTCTGTTCAACACTGCAACCAGTGATGCTAATAAAAGGATGAAGGGTATGCATGTCAAGTTTGCAGAGGACACCAAACTGAGTGTGGTGGGGAGCAAGACAGCTGGGAGGAAGGTCCTGATAGGACCCCAGAAATCCAGCATGGACAGAAGCCAAGCCCTACCCTTGGAAGGTAGAGCCTCTCAGGGATGCAGGCTGGAGCTGACAGGGCTGGGGAGCACCTGGGGGGATGGCCTTTGATGATGGCAGGCAGTGAGCTGAGCTGAGGCCAGCCGTGTTCCTAGGCAGCAATGAGCACTACAGCACTGAGGTGGTGTGAGCAGGACAGGACCCCAAGAGACAGAAAAGGCAGGTCCTTTCTGCTCAGTATGCCAGACCTCATCTGCATTTTGTTTTGGGCCTCCATCAGAGGAAGAATGTCAATAAACGTTGCCAAGTCCAACAAACGCAAACAGCCAGCAAGGCAGTCCTAGGCTGGAGCCCTTACTCTTGAGGAGAGGCTGCAGGAGCAGGGGGGGTTCAGGTGGGAGGAGGGATGACTTCAGGGGTACCCAAGACCATTACCAGCACTGATGGGAGAAGGTGCAGTCGTGCTCTTCACAGTGGTATGTGGTGGGAGGGTAAGGGGCAGCAGCACAAGTTGAAACATGAGAGGCTCAGGCTGGGGACAAGGAGAAGCCTTTTCCCATGAGAACAACCCAGTGGTGGGGCAAGAGCCCAGGGACTCTGGGCAGTCTCCAACCTTGGAAGTTTCAAGCCCCAGCTTGTGAAGCCCTGAGCAGCCTGGTCTGAGCCCAAAACTGGAATTGCTCTGGCTATTAGACCTACCAGCATTTTCAAAGACATCCCCCTTAAAAGACTCCTTTCCCCTAATTCCAGTTGGTAGTCCTTAAGGAGGAGTCAGAGTCAGCCTCCTTGACTGGAGCAAGGAGTGGTTGGTTACTGCTTTGCTGCAGCCACTGGAAATGTCAAAATCCTGATGATGTCTTAAGACATTTTCTGACGTTTGATGTTTTCTGTGTTGTGTCCTATAGTCCACAGTGATGGATGCTTTCAGCGGTTATTTGAGCTTGTATGGCCCAATACCTTTTCTCATAAAATGACCCAGAGTCAAGAGAGAGTTAAAGGCCTGGTGCAACTTTTCTCCCTTTGTACAGGCTTGTGCTGCTATTCTTCATGAAGCCAACAAACGCACAAGAACCGAGGAACATGAAAAAGGAACAGGGATAGAGATCTGTCACCTTCCTCTGCCTACTGCAGCAATAGTGAACTGTGAATACTGGCAGTGAGTTTATTATCAATGTAGATTTTGGGTGCCATCAAGGACAAACGGTCTTCCGTGCTGCTTGAAGTATGTTTCAAACAGGACAATGGGAATACCATGAATAGCTTGAGTTATGAGTTATTCTTCCTAGTTGAATAATAATCTGTGCATTAATGTTTATGCTACAACAGTATATATCCCCTTGTTGGCTGACTTCATGAAATTACGTACAACCACAGGAAAATATTCAAATTAAATTTGAGGCCATTAGGAGAGTAAACTATGGTATGGTTCAAGAGCATTGACTTGCCCAGGACTGTTACCAGTCAGCTAGCAAAGGATGAAGACACTGAAGTATGTATTTCCAGACAGTGACAGTCCAGTTAGAATATAAATTATGTAGAGGGAAGTTATATCTCCAGGTGCAGATAAAAGCTGGGGATGCTTAGGTCTAGAGTCTAGATTTTGTCCAAAATTAGCCCAAATCTGCCAGATCTGCATTTTGAGTTACAGACAATGCTTTGCTACTTTACAGTGTTAAAAACATAGTAAGAATATTATTCTAGGACATCTAGAGAAATATAAATAAAATTAAAATAGATGAAAAATGATTGTGGAGAGAATGAATGATAACTGCATATTTCACATAAAAATTGCAAGGAAGTGTCTCAGTTGGGGTTTGACTTTGTGGTTTAAAGGCATATATATTTTTTTTTTTTTTAATGTAAGGCAGTAGGGTGGGTTTCTTTTTTTTTTCCTGGTAAGGAGACCCAGACTTCTGTTGGAAGAGATGCTGCTTAAAGTCCAGTACAGCTCTCACTGAAGTAAGAGGAAATGGTTCCACTATGTTAGATCAGATCAAGAAAGAGCCAGACAGTTGCTCCATTCTAGTGTAACAGAAGTATACTGATCCTCAGAAAAAGAACGAGAGACTCAAGCACATTCCATATAAATAGTAAAAAGAAGACATTTTTTTTCCCTGCAATGATATTTGTAGAAATTTGAGTGAATAATACTGACGACTGCTAAAATAAAATGGGTCTTTTCTTTTATTAGGGAGGGGGATATATCGATCTTCGTCGTTAAACCTGTAACTAGAAGTTTAATAGGATAGGACAGACCAAAAATAAAAGGGCAGTTCTTGTTGGTAAATCACTTTCACAACTGGTGGGAATTCTGTTTCTCGTAATGAATTTGTTCGTTGAAACCTGGTGACAGACCTGACCACTATATAGACAATTTCAGAAGGAAAGCAGCAAGCCACAGCATTCTGTAGTCTCACAGTTTGTGTGTGATTTGGGAGTGAAAATAAAAAAAATACCTGCATGTTGGAGGTCAGTGTAAACAACCTGGTGTTGTAGAAGTCAGAATTACTTTGTAAGAAAAAGTACTCATTGCAAAAGTTGAATTTATGCAGTTATGACTAAAATGGCTGTTGGAAACATTTCACATAAAATACATGCTGTTGGAGAACACAAAATTTACAAAAATATTTTGCACATCCAACAAAATGAGTTTTTAGTGGGTAGGTTCTGTGTAATGTAAATTGTATGTCAACAGGCAGATGTCAGAAGTAATGAAAACACTCTGGATACACATGTGTTGTAGTTATAATAAATAAGAGTGATAAAGTTTTGTTATTGCATGCCAAACTCCTATTCTAGTATAAGTTTCCAACAAAAAGTGTGTGGAAATAATCAAACTATAAGAACATTTAATTTTTACAATAACTTTAGTTCAATAAAACAACTTACAAGTGCTCTCCAGAAGAATAGATATTTACTACATGTTGGTGCTGAATAAATATTTAATACATATCTTCTCACACATTCATGAAAATGGCTTCCATCCTTGCTTAGCCCTTTTGCCATTATTTAATTAGTACATGTTGCCTTGCAGTCTTTACAGGAAAACCCCTTTGTTACTTTTTTAAAAATTGTGCATCAGAGCAGGTGGGTGGGACTGAGATTTGAATCTCTGTTCCAGTAGGTTTACATTAGTTTTTATTAGAATTACAGCCACATGCCATTATGACGGGAAGAAGTGGAATCCTGTTGTCCAGCCCATACATGACTGCAAAGTGCAATCCTTACCTCAGCGCTGAAGAAGAGGAGATGGAAGGCTCCCTTAGGCCTCTGGTTCCTCCAAGATCACATGGGCTGAAGGGGGAAAATGGGTTGTCCTAGACCCTGTATTATACAGTTTTTGCCTTTTATTCCTCTATGTAGTTGTAGAGGTTGGAGAATGACCTTGAGGTCTCTCATCCTTTTGGGGAACAGCCACGTTATGGGCTCATCACGCCCCGCACCATGCAGCTGGCTCCAATTTAAATTCTGAGAGAGCATGCAGCAATTGCTCTTCAGGAGTGGCATCATCCCATTGGTCTGCAAGTATCACCTAGTCTTACAACTTCAACAGAATAAAATCACAAAGCTGTTTCTTTCAACTTGAGGTGACAGATTTCTTCCAAGATTCAGAATAACTGAAAACAAATTATGACCAATGTCTTCATGTCAAGACGTTTACAATGACAGTACTTACGACACTTCAAATCTTAAGCTTAGCTCAATGTCCATCTCAATTGCAGTACTTTCTGTGAGCGCATATCTCAGTCCAACAAATATGCACTACACAATGGGAAGTATTTAAAAAGGAGAAAAAGCATGGGGCAGAAAAATACAGGTGTCACAAGCAGTCTGCATCATACAAACCCACAAGGGTTGTATTCTTGCAAAGGATGCTGAATCTCTGTAATGCTACTAAAGTCTCTTCTGTGTTTTGTAGAAAAGGAGGCAGAGCCATGTTAGAGTGAAATTAGGTAGTGGCTTCCTTTTGAAAACTGTTCCAGAAATGCCTCCCCCCTGTTCATGTGCAGCGTTGCCATCTCATCCACTGCCTCTCCTGAAAAGGCTGAAGAAGAGATTGCAGCCAGTCCTCCCTTCTGAGGGTCAGCCGGTAAATAATGAAGTCAGGTTTTGGCTTGCTAACTAACTAAATCACCCCAAGGGGAAAGGTTTAGTTACATTTTAAAAAGAAAGCAAATATTTCTTTGGTGAGGCAGGGTTGGATCTCCTGACTCTTTAAAATTGCTTCCTCCCTGGACTGCTACATTTGTAACTCACTGTATCCCCTTCCATTCTTAATCTAAACATAATAACCCGTCTTTCAGCCACAAATAATAATCCAAAAAACACACCAGCTTCTCCTCACCCATCAGCCTGGGATGGGAAACAGCAATCTAACGCAGCAAATGGTGACTTTCTTTTCTCCTACCTCTCCGGTGAAAGTAAATTCTGACTATAATTATTGAACTTCACACCATTCAAACCTGAGAGCTGTCAGCTAAACCCCCAAATTAATAATCCCCTGAAGTGTGTTCACACTGCAAATCTTATGCGCAACCCAGTCTTCTGACTGGACTTAGCGCGAGACTTCAGCCTACTCCCTGGGATATCATTCGATTGCCATCGTCGGGGGCTATAATTTCACAAGGGTGTCTCAAAATTTCAGCACGGTAACCCAAAACTCTTAACCTCAATTCAGCCTTGAACCTGATCCCCAACCTAAACCTAATCCAGAGCAGCAGTTCAGCATAGTCTCTTTGACCTACCACTGGTACAGGCATTTCTGACGGGAGTCTCCCTGCTCCCTCTCCCCCTCTTTAACATACCCACAGGCACACTCTCACTCCCTCTCTCACCCTTTACCACTAACAAAAAAAAATTAAAGGCAGTTGGGGAAGGGATTCAACTCTGTAAAGTCTATCCTCAACCAGGACTAAAGAAGGGGATTTTATTCTTTCTCTGGAAAGAGAACACATTATAGGGAAAAAATTGGTTGCAAGGAAATAATATGCTGTAGGGGAAAAAAATAATGTTGGGAAAAAAAAACAACTTCATTGGTTTCCTTTTATTTTTTTGGACTACTTTAAACTGCTGGTTTTGAAGTGTCTTTAAAGTGTGTGTTTCCTGAATGCTTGCAGAAACATCCCATAGCTTATATACACTCCTGACTTTATCCTTCTGTATGTTAATAAGATTGAGTTAGCACCCTGGAAATAAATCAATAAATGAGGTCTTTTTCTTTTACAGAATTCCCAGAGGTTGCTAATGGGAGCTTGATGTGTCAGACAACTTCTGAACTTGACTGTAAATTATTTATCAATTTAGGTTTGGATCCTGAGAGGTACTTTGTACCTCAGTCCTGCTGAAGTTTAAATAAAGTGCATATAGTATTTTGGGAACCATACCCCAAAATGTGAGGTAAAATTTATGGAAGGAAATGAAAGTAGAAGGTATTCGTTCTCTCTGTCGATCCTGTACTGTTGTTGAAAAATATCTGAATCCAATGAGGCGCTTTCTTAATTTAAAGTCTTAATATCTAATTTTTCGAAAAAAAATCTTAATTTAAAAATACCATAGCTTTTAAGAAAAATGATACACATGTAAATACAGGCTGGTTTACTGTTTGGAGAATTGCAATGACAATATGAAGAAGGAAAATGCATTGAAAATATTGCAAAATGATGCATCAAAAAGAAAAATTTGCAAACCTGAAGGTATTAGATGTTTATGTAAAACTGATACAGTAAGTATAGTAACAAACCTTGTACATCAGCCAGCAGCATTGCCTTGGCAGTTGGTGTTAGCTCAAATAACTTGCTTCAAAGAAGATCAAAGTTGTTTCTTTACTGAGTGTTTCCATCAAAAATAAACCAAATTGAAACCACTTCAGCCCCTGATACAGGTATGAGAGGTGAATCATGTAGGAAAGCAGGGAATCATTTATCCACACCCTTTCCCGGATAAGCCATCCTGAATTCTAGGTAGGGTGGCTGGCTGCCTGCCTGATAGGGTGCACAGCTGTCAGCCTGCAGACCTGACTCCCCCAGATCTGCTGTGAGTGGAGGCAATTCATATGATCTAGTTTTCAAAGATCTGTGCTCCTGACCCCTTTTTAAAATCACAAACACCTCTGTTTTAATCAAATAAAAATTAGCACTCCCACCTCCTAATTTCTGTATGAATAAGCTTCCCTTCTTCAATAAGTCCTGGCTCTTTATGAAGTGCTGCATTTGGCTCCTCGCTGCTGCTGTAAAGATACCTTGAGCTGAGGTTTAATTTAGTGCACAATGACTCTCGCTAAAGGAAGCTGGCTCACACTTGGCGTTGCTACAGTACAAGAACTCATAAACACAGTGCCAGTTGTACCTTGCAAGTCATGTTTTCTGCATATCCCTGTTAGGGTATTAAGTGCAGAATTTAGGGTTTTTGTTACGGTAAAAAAAAGTTTAAAAATTAACTATTAGAAAACAAGGGTAACTACTAGAAACTAGTTTTAAAAGTATGTTAATCCTTTGCATATTGAATAGTCATCAGACTAAGCAGTAGGAGAGCTATGTGACCACATGCTCACCATGTGATAAAATCTGTAATCTGAGCTGCTGTTATTTTGAATGAGTAACTATCGTAGTTAAAATGAAATCAGGCAGCATCCACTCTGATGAGGACAACTGCTCACTAGGAACTGGTGGAGAACTCCAGTCCTGTCAAGTTACCAAGGAGTTATCAAATAGTAACAACTCTCAGCTTCGCTAACTCAAAAACCTCATAGAAATCTACTGGGTTTGGTGGATCCACCCCAGAATGATGATCAGGATGATGAGGAGTGTAGTATTTCAGCTGTCCCAAGGAAAAAAATAATCATCTCAGTCTAGACTCAGGTAGATACAAACCATGTGAAGCCAATGCAAAGCATTGCCTCAGCTGGTCCTGCCTTCCAACAGTTTAGCCCTGAGATCTAAGCCCAGCAGCACTGTGGGGAAAGGGGTACAGGATCCCTGGCCCTTCAACTGCTGTCGTGTTCCCTCTGGCTTTCTCTCCCCCATCTCCAGCCTCCTGCCTTCCTCTTCACAGGGCTGTTGGGCTCCTCAGGGGAAGAGGAACAGCACAGGGATGCTGGAACCCTCCAGATCTCTCAAGGAGACCCAGCTCAGCCACAACACACCAATTCCCAAATTGGTACCAAACAGGTACTGAATACACTCTCACTCAGGGGAAGCAGGTTTGCAGAGGCTAGTGTTCATTTTTCTGGAGGATTTGCAGCCCACAATGAGGACACTAGAGCGAAGGCATTCTGCAACTCAAGGAGCAGGTGTGTTCTCTGTCAGTGTTTTGAGCCGTAGCAGTTAATGCCGCATAATTACCATTTTTAGCACACCGGCTCAGTCTCTGTGGATGTCAGCCTGATGGACATTTTGACATTTCTTCTCTTTTCTTGCTTTTTCTGCTTTGCTAGTGCATCTATACGTGTCGTCCCCTCTCTCTCCTCCTTCCTTTTTTATTTAAAAAGTATACAATTTAGGTAAAAATTAAGCTTGATGCTTACTCCCACTGCAGCAAGAGCATACAGAAGCCCTGAGAGTCATAAAACTCAAGGCCCAGAAAAATATCAAGTAAAATAGAAACACACAAGAGCTGTTAAAAAAACCCCAAGCTATTTCTGGACCTGGTGAGCTCTTGTGTTGGAGCCAGTTGCAGAGCCATCAGAGTACAGGTGCACACCACATGACCAGGTGATAATAAAACAACCCTAGAACGCGATCTTGAGGAGCCTGATGATGGTTTTTCTCTGTAATACATCCATCCCGAAGTGCACTCGTACATCTGTTTCATATTTAGTGTTCTTTTTTTTATATATTTTTTTTACTAGTAGCTTTAAAGAAAGTCAAGCAGATGAATATCTACATTTAGAAGACCATATGTTAACAAAGGGCTGTGAGGTGACATGACAAGGTTGGTGAAGCATGCTCACCGTACGCAAAAGTGCTGAACAGTGCAAGAGGTTTATAAATGGAGGGGGACCCTTGGGACTTTGCTTGAAGTAAAACTCTCTCACAGGTTACCCTATGGCCAGACCTGAGGGTTTGGCAGACTGATTTGTGAGGTAACTTTACCAGTCACGGAAGTACCTGAACTAGGTAAAGTCCATGCAACACTAGTAAAAACCAGCAACGTATTTTTCACTGTGGAGGAGACCAAAAAGGACACCTGTTTACTGCTGTCTTACTGCCCCCACTTGACAGAAGTCATGCTGGAAGGAAGAGGAGTTGGGAGTGCAATAATTTCCCTTGCTAGGAAATATTTTTTGTATCCAAAGTATAAAGCCAAGTGCCGGATAAGAACTGAGCAGTTGGGCAGCCTCGGTTGTCAAATAAGTCAGAGATAAGAATGTCTGATTTCTCATGGAAACTAAATCTCTCCTGGGAGCATAGGTTCAAACTCAACTCTGTAGTCCAATACATGGTAGACCATCTGAAATGTGAAAACCCAAGCTTTTTCCATAAGCTTTCCAGAACCCATATGTTTCAAAAAGCAACTTCTATCCTTGTTCTGAACAATAAAAATGTGTGTAACATCTTTCATTTGGCAGGCCATCTCTATTTGACATCAACTGCTTCTCCACCAAGTTGATACGCACCCTGTGTTGTGTATGTCTTGCTTGACTCATTGCAGGGTCACCCCGAATGTAAAACAATAACTTTGCTTAAAGTTACATGGCATATTTGGCTGTGCATAGCCCATCACAGAATAATCCTAGTAGTGTGATCTACTGCATTGAAGATGACAGTGGAGACATTTCCACAACAGCGACTTATTAAATGCATAACTTCACTGACTAAGATATCAGTCTGTTTAAGGTCATTTGTTTCTATTTTATTTTCTTTTACTCTATTTTTTTTGCAGGTGCTTTGGAAAGGTTTTAAAGACAGCTCCGGTATTATCTTAGATGTTTGGCTGGGAAAATACTTATTCCTTTTGCGTATTAGTCAAATGACATATTTCTATGAATGATATCTCACGTCTTCTGAAAGGCACGCAAGACACTTATACTGACCATTCATGAGTCTCCCAGTGGGACTCAAGAATTCTCAACTCTTCATCTTTTGCCCTGCATTGAGCAAATCTGGGCTGCTGAATTAAAAGATCCTTCAAGTTACAATGAAAATAATCCAGTTTAAAGATCTGGCTATAATCTGATGCCAAAGAAAAATTTCAAGCATATTACAATAATAATGAAATTACATTTTTGATGGCACTATAAATAAACAAGGAACTAACAAAGAACTCACTGCTTATAGATGATTGAAGGATGTAATGATGATTTGAGTCCTTCAAAAAACATTAGAATTATCAAAATTATATCGGCTTTTGAAAAAGAAAACCTCACAAACAACGGTGTAGGTGACAAGACTTGTTCATTTCTTGCATTCCCATTTCAGAAAGAAATAAAATAAAAATATCAAGCACAAAGGAAAATATATGAAATCTGTGTTAGTTACATGCCCAACTAGAGTGATATCATTTCACCTAGCTATTGTGAAAGATGTATCAGCTTCGTAACCCTGACTCGAATGCTCTGCAATCAATGTCTACCTCTGTACATCCAGATTCTAGACCATTTCTCCAGTAAGTATTGACTGAAAAAATCTTACTTTACATCTGAATCTCTTACTGCGATTATGCAGTGGCGGACCACACAACAGTGATTTTGTAGGTAATTTTGTAGGAAAAACATGAGAAAGGATTGGGAATTCTGCAGAAAAATAATTTCAAAAATTTTATGGTTAAAAACTGTGACTTTGAGATGGGACTTTTCACAGGAACTTCTGTATTTTGTAAAACTTTTGTGATAAAGTGTTTCTTGGGCTCAGGGAAGAATACCTAATGAAGACTGGTCAAGAAGAATGATCCATCCTACATTCTTACAACAGTACAACAAGAGTAATTTTCCCTCCTATCCATGGACTGTGCTAACAACCAGGATATTGATTAATTTAGGATGAATATAAGGATGTTGATAAGGAAAGAGTCAACTATAACATCAGCTCCAGTCCTCCACAGTGATGAACAACTGCACACTACACGTCAAATTTAGAAAATCCAAGGTCTCATTGACAATGCCATTATCTACCATGATCCACAACACTATTTTTAATACATAGCAATAAAATGAAAAGTTGTACTAGCTGATGAAAACCACAACTGCAATGATCCCCAGAAAGAAAGCAGAAAAGATCCCAAACTGAAGTCATAATTCTCTGTCTGGATCTGTTCCACTTTTCATAAATAAGTAAGTAATCCTTGGGCCAAAGGAAGCTTGGCCTCAGTTTTACCTAAGTTCAGCATTCAGATCTAGACATTTTGCCACCCCTTCTCGAGGTTCACAAGGAACCACAATATCAAATCCAGTCTCAGATATATTTAACATGATTCTGCAACACGACTAAGCAACACTAACTTCATTTGTTGCTATGGGCTATAGTGCAAATGTGGTACTATGTGACTTTGCATTTTTAAGTGTGCCCATACCCTGATTTATTTCTCTTTCCTATACTTTACTGAAAAGGTGTTAATTTTTATGTTTCTTATCTGGATGTGACTCTTATGTCTATCTCAAGGAACTAGATTTTTTGAAAATAACTAAACTACTACTTTTCAATGCAAAATTTCCAGTTGGTAATAACACCTTGTCTGAAAAACTTATGTGACAGCTGGGCCATACAATCAAGCCAAATTTCACTTTATCCTTGGACGCCAAACTCTGGGGCAAAATTTACAGAACCGATTAAGCCAGTTTTGATAATGGGACTTCTAAGTCACTGTGGTGCATCTGAAAAACGCCACCTTAACTCTAGCTCATTTTGATGCACGTTTTTTTCTCAAACGCCTGTTTCAATATGAGACCGTAAATCTGCCAAGATGAGTCATAAGTGCACCCAGTTTATTTCAAAGACTTTGAGAACCTTTGCAAACCTTTGGACAAAATTGGGCTGAGTTTTGATTTTGTAATGAAACTCAAAACCAGCCGAGTTTCTCTTGGTTTTGTGTTTCATTGCAAGAAACTCTAATTCTTAGATGACTACAGCCCAGAGTGAGTACATTCATGATCAGCAGTAAATGTGCAGAGAAAGAAACGGTAGAACAGACATCAGATTTTTCTCCGCAGTCGGTAATGCCTGGAAAGCCGCCCTGCTTCATTGCAATGCAGATTTGCAGACTTTGGCCCAAAAAAGACCTGTTGGCGAAGTTTGATACTGAAAAGTAATCTTCTTCAGGAAATGAGTACCAAAGAATTGTTATACCATGTAATAAGAAAGAAACAATAAAGATCCCTGGCGAGAAAGTAGTTCTGGGTTGATGGACAACAGTCATTATAAACTGAGCTTTCAAATAAAAATACCTTCAACCTTTTAAAAGGGTTTCTGTATTTTAAATATGGACGTTCGCATTTCAGACTGGAGAGCTTCCAAGTGACCTCCTGACTTTAAAGGTTAAGCACTATGAGAGAACAATTGCAGACACTCAGAATGAGAAGGAAAATATGATTTTATAGCTGGAACAGACTATAGAGTATCTCTTCTAACATTTCAAATTTGAATTAAAGAGGGAACTATTGGGAATGGTTCAAAACCAGCTGAGGCTGAAGAAATGAATGAATTTACTCTTTCTATTGCTCCACAGACACTACTGCCCCAGACACTCCATTTAAAGATAATAAGTAAGAGCTTGTCTGTACTAAGTGCCTGTAGTCACCTGATGTTGGTGACAAAGCTGCAAATACATAAACGGCTGTGACAATAGCTTTGGTGGTGAAGTAATCAATTAGTCAGCTACAACAAGATAGGTATGCAAATGAGTTGAAACAGAAAGGCAAGAATCTCAAGAGAAATAACCCATGCAGTCATTACTTCTCCCTTATTGAGCCACTGAATACTGTCCCCCATTTAAACTTCTAAGGCCTTAAACTGTTAAGGCCTTGGCTTCTCCATTGCTGCTGTCTTGGTTTAAAGTAGAAAAGTACACTCTGTCCCCAGGTTAGTGGTTGTCACATTTGCAAGAGAGGTGGAGAAGAATCATACAAGTTTCTACTGTGCTGCTAAGAGTGTGAACAGAGCTGAAAATGATGACCTTCTCTGGTCCATCAAAATTCAACAGGAAAGAATATAAGTGTTACTGTTTGATCCTTTCTTATCTCACAAATACATCAAAACATACCCCTTTTCAAATGCTGCTGATATCGCTAGGTGATCATCTGCTCTGCACTGTGTGTATGGGAAAAAGATCAGTCCTTTTTCCTGATGTGTCCTTCTGGCTGAAACTTTTAGCACATTTTTTGAGTGGAGAGGTATTTTTCAGACAGGTTTGCTGATGGGAGCTGATATGCAAAGGAAACATTAGAAATGCACGACTATGAAACCCTACAGTAATCAAAATGTGAATTACTATATTATTTTTCACTGGTTCACACATTGTGTTAAAATATTCAGTGCTATTAGATTAAAAAAAAATAGGCTGGACTTAAAATTAATGGTGCAAATCCTTCTTGGCACCACAGCATCAGAAAAGGAAATAAACTGATCTCATTTGAAGTTCATGATGGTAGACTTTACCACACAGGTGGACCAAAAGCAAAGTGTGAAATCCCACCATCTTAACTGAGACAGTTTTGAGCATCTGGAAATTGCTGTTAATCTGATTTCAAAACCCAGACTGAAGTAGCAAAGGAGGACTGCTTTGCCCTGCAGAGTTTATGCTATAAACACACACTGGGTAGCTTTGGCCCCTCAGACAGAGTTGACAGCCTGTGTGTGTGTGCTTGTGTGTGTGTGCGCGCACAATAATTGTAGGGAGAAAAAGTACTTCAACTTTCCCTGCATCCTGGTGAGCACCAGTCGATCGGGAATTCAGTCTCTCAACTTTTGGAAAGCTGGAGGCAGCACATCTGGATGTAGGGCTGCTGGTTCCCTCAATGACCAGGCTTGCACTCCTGGTGCAATACCAGGCCAGCTTCCGGCCTTGTCCCTGCTTTCACCCTTGCACCATTCTTCAGAGGTGCAAAGGGGAAAAAGACCCACTGGCAGTGTCCCCTGATTGGGTAGATACACGTGGACCAGAACACTTCCTGGGAACACCTGAGAAATTAACTCCACCTTAGATTGGGACATACGTCAGTGCTGAGGGTGTCATATAGGTTTAGAGGAGAGCTAGAGGCCTTGGTCTCCGCTTCTTTAAGAGGAACAGACCTTCAAGGCAGGTGGGTCCTGCTGTAGGGTGTGGAAAACTGACATAGGACGAACGAAGGGGAACAAATTTGTTACAGGCTCTGCCTCCTCTCTAACCAGCTGAAAGCACTGACCTGCTGCTGTTTTGATTTGTTCTGATTTGAAAGCTGAGTTGTCTTCAGCTTTCTGTAGCTTTTCTTAAAACACATAGATAGTGTCGTGACTTCAAACTGATATTTCTTACTGATGTCACAATTCTTCACTTTGCATATATGATTATCACATGTGTGTTTTCCTGTACAAAAGTAGGTCTTTCTGCAGAATGAATATCTCATCAGTCAAACTCCTCTGTGCAAGTACTGTAAATAAAAAATTTACACCTCATGTGTGGCTGGGGAAAGAATGAAATAGAATCCTGTTGCCTTGACAGGGAAACACAGGAGATAAAACTTTTTGTTCTTGTGCAGGCATTTAGGCTTCAGATGAAGTACTTTTTTTTGGAGCTGTGATTACATTTATATTACATTTTCTGTTTTAATGTTTTTCATAAAACTTGTGCTTGAAAGGGTAGTATATTCTAGGTTAATTTGAAATGTATTTGGAATTTACTTTAATAAACAAAAAAATGGTGAGTATCTCCTACAAGGTGATGCACTACACTGAACTCCCATTGAAGAAACAATCCCAATTTGCTATTTTGCAATTGCAAAACAAACCTTATTATCACTGCTACTTGTATGAAAAACACAAGCAGTGCAGATACTAGACCTCAAAGGGGAATGAATACATTCAGATCCTCATGGCATGAAGCAGTGCCTTGTGTTGGTGGAGGTGCATAAGTCACAAGTTGGGATTCTCAGGCAAGACTGATAGTAGCAGTCACAGTTTTCCTTTGCTTTTCCAGTGTATTTTTCTTTAAAGTGAATTTGAGACCTTTCAACTGATGGCTCTGTGAGTCAAAGAAGCATTGAAACTGATCTTCTAATGGTCACTGATGACTAGAAAAAGAAGTGATTGGACACAATTACGTTAAAATAGTAGAAAAGACCATATCATTTTATTGCACGATTACACATCTTTTCTGCTCTATTTGCCAGATGGATTTTTTGTCATGTGAGAAGCATGGTCCTAAGTGGTCATCCTTGCTGTAGCATAATTAGAGTGTTTATAAAACTCATATGATTTGTTGGTAGCTTATTAATCATCATGTAACTAGGGCTGAAATCTGTCCAGATATATTACTGATTACTTAAGTTTTACAATCATTTTTCAAATAAAGGCTCCACATTTTGTTCATTATGGTAAGGGAGGAGTGGAAGGGATCCATAGCACATAAAGATTAGAAACATAATTTAGTGTTTATAGAAGTGGACACAAATACTGTGACTCAGAAAATGTGTTAGTAAGCTCTTTTTTGTACATGTGCTGGCCTAAAACTGGCCCAGTCACTAACATAGCCAAATCACACCTGGTGTATTAGATTATCCAGTGAATAACAAATATTTGGAGAGAAATATTTAGACCTGTCATTTGCTCTTTTAGGAGGATTGAGCATGTTACGAAGGACACAAGCTGAGTGTCTGTCCCAGAGGGACCTCCCTCTTCAGTGTCTGTGCTCTTCTGGACAACAGAATTGTATAAGGTTTGACAGAGAAGTGCACAGAAGTAGGGACATATTAGTCATATAATATACTCACAGTTTCTGTGTTTCCATTGTCTGATCCGTCTGAAATGACTTAAAAATATATAAACCAGCTTACTGTGTGTAACTTGAACTCAGGTCTCCAAAAAGGCTTGCATTTGGATATGTTCAGATGTTATCTACTCCTCTTATTTGTCTTACACCCCTGCTAAACACTTAGTTTCTGTGGTTAGTGACATACAGTGCAAGAGAAGTAAAGAAATATTTTCTGTAAAGTGTCAGTCGATCAGGACTATGACTTTAACTGATTAGAGAAACTGACGTTATAAAAATGTGATCCTTGGAAACATTTCATTATTCATTAATTCTTGGTAACCATGAGCACAAAATGGGGTGGAAGGATGGGAGTCTCAGAAACAGTCCCACTTTGGCGTGGGCAGAATGGTGTCAGTGGTGAGCAGTTCGGTTAGTGTCATTGGCAATGTTCTCAGCCCTGGCTCAAGTGAAGGTCAGTTGCACATGGCGTGCAATTGACACACTCAGTGTGAAGCAACACTGACAAGAAAGCCAAAGCAAGATGCAGAGCACTTTGAACGCGAGCATGATGTCTGTGAAAGCTGTTCTGAAGAGCAAATTGCTTGCAGTATATCGTCATTGTCCCCAGCCACCTAAATCATGTCTCTAACAGGCGCTACAGACACAGATCTGGTAGCTTTGGGGAGCTGAACTAATCAGTGCCCAAGAACACACTAAATGGACATTTTTTCAGTTCACAGTCAGCTGAGCAGGAGCTCATGAACACCAGTGCTCACATATTATTTCTGCTCATTGGCAGAGCTCTTAAGCAATGACAGCAAATCCTAGTGCACTCTGAGGGCAAGCAGAAGAAAACTTCACCCCTAAACTATGACATGTGACAACCAATTACCTCCTGAATACCGTGTCCACCATACTTCAAATATAGCCAGCAAAACATTACCTACAGATCTACCAAAGATATGAAGAAAGCCTGTGAAAACACCTGAGAAGACAGCTTTCAATTAGCCAGTCTTGGTACTGATCTCCCATCAGGCCAGCTTGTATCTCAATGCAAACTGTAAAAATTAGAGAGAGGCCTGGACTGGATGATCAGTTTTCAACATTGTCATAACAACACTGTCTTCAGCTAATTAAAAAACATCCCTGAGTTAGCTCTGGTTGCCATGCATTTGAGAGCAAGGAGGTAAGCAGAAGGACTTGCATGAAAAAATGGAAAAAAATTGTAAGAAACGGAAAGGTTTTCTCAGTTCTGTTAGATGAACCCTACTTCCCACCTGGTGTGGTGAGGGGTAGCAGGAGGAGGAAGCGTGCAAAGGAAACATACAGACGGCATAAAAAATGCATATTTAAAATTCTGTCCAGCTGCACCGTAATGTCTGGTTATCAAGGGAACTGGGAAGAAATATGAGAATATGGGGGAATTCTGTGCGTAGCTTGTTCGTCATTGCAAAGCATCAACTGCTGCAAACATCCAAATGTAAATAAACCACAACTTGAAGGCATGGATAGGAAATTAAGTATTTCTGAAGGTGTAAAGAAGTGGCTCGGCATGTTCCAAGGCCCGCTGCTGGACAGCTGCAGTGCAATTAGCCGCAAGATCATCTGAAGTTTGAGCTGGGTCTTATGGGTTTTGTTGTTTCTCCTCCATCTGCCAAGTAATTCTTCAGTAAGCTGACATCACACATATCATCTTTCCTTGTAAGAACACACTACATGGTCTGTGTCTTGCAGATTTTTTTTTCTCAACTCTTCTGTTAAAATAAGAAACGTGGTCCTTTACAGGTAGTTTTTCTGATTATGCTGATATTTTTGAGAAAAGAATGTGACACCTGACTCTGTAACATGGTTTCTGGATCTGAAATCATGGTCTAAAATGCACAGTAAGATGTAAAGTCCTGTTATTTGTACAGCATTGTGAAGTCTCTGATTATAAAATAGAACAACTTGACTACCCCTGCTATTTGTCAAATTCTCTCTCACACTCCTATCAGTGAGGGTTTTGCCATTTATATGACCTACACTGGGATTTATACTCTTACACTTCTTTTTATTCAATTATTACTATTGCAATCAGTAGTGAACCTCTTATGCATCCCGCTGTACAAAGGCAGAACAAAAAGGCACCATAGAAGTTTACAAGGAGGTAGGGCAAAGACCCTCACTTTGCTTTTCATCCTGGGACTCCTTGCATAAAATGTACTCCTTAAAATGAGTACATAGTGGTGTTTCAATCTGAAAAAAAGCAATCCTCATGTCCTATGCAGTTAGAAGCAGACTGCAGGCGTTGTCCTTCTCCACTTGCTTCATGTAAACTTAGAGAAGATATAAAGATATAGATGTTAGAATTTTTTTTTTTTTTTGCTAAAAGAGGCATTCTGAGACTGACAGAATGTAACATTTTAAGTGCCAAAGAGGAATTATAATGAGAATTGGATAGGCTGTGGCACAACCCAAAATGTTTGTGATTGATTATTTCAGCCTCATAAAAGTTGCCAAAGTCTATGAAAACAGCCTTTGTTGTCCTGGTGTGGTGGAGAGGTCCCAGATTTCCTGCGAATCTGAGTGATTGGAGCAATGCAGCTGGCTGTGTTAGGTGACACACACCAGGACTTTGAACTACCTATTAAAAATAGGTCTCATTTAACATGTAGTATGAGGCATTTGACATGCAAACATGCAAGACTTTCCCTTGCCTTCAGCTGGTTGTTGGGAGCATGCAGAGCTCTCCTGCACAAGGGGAAGGCCGGGGTGAGGCTGTGCTGCTGGGTGGAGGGAAGGCTGGGAGGGAGGCACCAACATGCTGGATTGAGAGCTGCAACCCACTTAAACCTCTGCTGTAAACCTATCATGGGAGGGGGGATCAAAGAGTGCAGCATGAACAAATGGGTGGTATAATGATTATAGTCTCAGGACCCCAGGGCTCAGGCCCAAAGCCGTTATCCTCCAAGGACGGAAAGTTTTTCTTTTCACTGCAGTGGAGGTTCTTTCTGGAGATTGTCCCCAGTCACATGTTTTAATGACTCCCTAGAATTTAGGCACCTTTGGACAGTGCCCTCCAGGACCATCCTAGCACAAGTTTTGTGGCCTTAAGGAACCCACCTCTGGCCACTGTCATGCAACTGATATGCAATGTGAACTTTGCTCCCTCTTTAATATGTTGCACCATTGCAAGACGTTCATCCTTTTGTTGTCAGCCTTCCAGAGCTCCTCTGATGTTTCTCAAAGTAGTTTTTGGGACCAATCACTAATTTTACTTCAGAACAGCTCTTCAATGTATGTTGCTTAGTTGCAATTGAAGAACAGCAGAAAGAAAAAGGCCAAATCCTCTTCTGTGTAAATGAACTGTATTGCCTTTGCCAGCATTTCATTTAGATACTGATTTTGTCCCAGATTTCTCCTTCTTAGCCTTTCACTGACAGGCTATATGGGATGAGTCTTGAGAAAGGCTTTCAGTAGCTGTCCTTCCTTAGGTAACTTTGACGTGAAAAAATGCAGTTCCAGCCCTTCAGAAATGTTTAAAACATTTTGGATACAGACACAGATTCGCCATAGTGTACATGGGTTTTTGTCTGACATTTTGTCATAAACTAACAGCCGAGTGTTGGCTAGGATACCAGCCTGAAAATATGTTGATCAGCATCCCCCATGTGAAGCCATGGCCTAATTCCACCTTGCTGATGGTCCTTAGTCCATAGTCATTTCAAGAGCACAAAAAGGCTCTTACTGAAGTTTTTCTCCCTTCCCTCAATGGCATGTCTGTTACCCATTGCAGACATATTGGCAAAAGGACTCCCAAATGTCTTTGCTTTTTTCCAGAACAGTGATCCAGGAAATGCTGATCAGTTTTTTTTTGCAAAAGCACAGGTTGAACCTTTTTCATTTTTCTTGGAGGCTTTTAGACATAGGAGGAGGAATGCAGCAGCTTTCCTGCTGCTGCAAACTGTACCTCAGCCACACCTCTCATGTTCCCTCCCAGGTGTGGCATTTATTTGTGCAACTGTACAGGCAAGGGGAGGCAGATACTTTTATTCAGTACATCTGCATTCTTGTGAATTTTTTCAGTCGTTTTTTTAAAAACATTGTTTCTGAAGATCACTGAGATTTAACTCGAGAATCACGTATGTGGGAAGTGGGACATTTCTACCCTAGTAAGTAGCTGTCAACATCATTAAGACTTTTTTTCCAATGTTTTTAGAACTGGTTTTCTGTTTAGTGTTTATGAACAAGTTACAAGAGACAACCATTTCAAGTATGGTACAACAGTGAGTCAGTATTTAGAAGCATTTGGGCAGTAAGATTGCAAGAAGAAATTATGTCCTACAAAACCAGTTTAAGATGTGTCTTTTGTAGTTCTGTCCAGTTACAGTTTAGTAATAACCGTGTATAGTAAACAGTACATGCCTTCTGTACAGGCTGATATCTGATGTACTGGAAGAAACCTTTGCTTCCTCTATCGACAAACTGGTTGCATTTGCAGGGAATGCCATACCCATCCCTTCTGCTGGGAGAATGTTGCCGTTCTGCTCCAGATAAAGACGATGCTTTTCAATGGTTCATCACTGCCTGTAAAATCACTGTAAATAGAACAGTTCCTGCTCTCTCTCAAGTGCTATCATTTGCATGTGAGTAACACAAATTGAAGAAAATAGAGTCTTCTAAAACATCAGTGCTAGTTGGACCCCGACCAACTCTGAAATAATTGTACAAATAACAGTGTTAAATTGACTAACCTCTCTGTTTCCTGCAAGCTAGAAGAGCTATTCTGTTCCACTTCTCCTGGTGGGACTGGTAGTACTTTTACCACAATTTGTTGAAAGGGTCTACCTTTTATATAAATATAATATATACAAAAGATATTTACATATCTTATAAAAACACACAAATCTTGGCACTTCAGTCTCATCAGCATTCTTCTCCTCCATCTGAAAATACAACTAGTTAGCATGGGGAAGAGTGCTTAGCCAGGGAGATAAGACACAATTGCAATAGCATCACCAGCTTTGCTTGGTCATTCCTGAAAGGAGAATGGTGCCATTTTTCTTGGGTGGATCTGCTCCCACCTGGCACTGTTCAGCCTCATTATCACCCAACACAACAGTAACTTTTGAAATTCCTCAGCAACCTATCAAATACACAGAGAATACTACAGGGATCTGGAATTGGGTGCCTTCCTGACCTTGCCTGGTTTCTTTATTTCCTTCACCCCTGCATACTTATTGTGATCTCACTGGCATTGGTTTTTTTGCGAGCATGCTTTATTGGACTCCCCAGTGAGGCACGGAGGGTGCAAACACAGCAGGTCCTTGAGCTACCTAGAGTCAGGTGGTGGAAGCACCTGTACCTGTTTTTTGGAGTCAGCATGTGGAAAATCTCAAAAGAGTTCTTGTTTCCTTGGTGAATTATTGTCTGAATCCAAACTAGACCAACCAACATTTAAAAATCCAAATTACAGCAAATTACACCTTCCTTTTAAAACAGATCAGCTTTGATCTGCTAGACAGAGTGCAAGTTTTTATGAACAATTTTCTCCCTACTATGTCCTTAAAGATGCAGGTCTTTTTCCAGAGATTGTCCATCAACCAGTGTTTTTAATGACTACCTACAATTTAACCACCTCTGCACTGTGCCCTCTAGGTCCATCAGAAACAGTTCTCTCCAGCCATTGACTCTAAAGATCGCCTCTGTGTCTGCTTTTGGGGTTCTGCTAGTCTCTGTTTGCCATCTGGACAGTGTTTCTTCCACTATGTCTTGTACTGTGCCGGGCTCTCGGGTTTACTGCAGCTATAAAGATTCAATTGTATCTGGGGCAAAAACCAGCCTCCCACGTTCTCCTCTCTCCAATTCCACGTCACCTGAAGGGCACACTTCAGCAGAAGGCAACTATGACCAGGCAGATTTCCTTCTTCTGCCCTACACCCCCCTTCCAAACAAGCCAGACATTACAGTGCTTACAACAGTCTTAAGCTGTGAATAAACAAATTAAATTGTACAATCTACCACTGGAGCTCCTGTAACTCCATTTCTGCTTGGCAGGTCTCGGGGAGCTTGCAGCACTGTGCAATCCACCTGTGGGAAAGGACACGGTGTGGAGCGTGCCTCTGACTCGTCTTTCTTCGAGCTGCGCCTCTCCAGTCTCTCAGCAACAGCCTTTTCCAGTGAGCTTGGGCGACGACACTTTTGCAATCAAAACAAACAATGGCATTTGGTTTGAGCTTTCGACCAAGCACATGGCTTGCTAGAGGAAAAACACCCATTGCGTAGGGTGGGACTGCGCAGACTGGTACATGCTTGGCATTGTGCATTCAAGTATGGTAGCCATGCGAAATGGTAGTGAGGGTGATCTACGGGGCTAAATGGAACAAGCAGCAGACAAACGACTATGAAAATTTATTTGTGCTCTTTTCCCCAGATGTTGCTGTCTGTTTGCATGTGTTACTAAGAAGCTTACTAAATCTCTTTGTCTGGTTCTGCACTTGGACACCTGAATTTGAGGATGCAGTGCTTGTAAGTCAGGCAGGGGGTGAGCTTAGAGACATCTGTAGAAATAGTTCTGAAAGCTGCAGAACAAGGACAGCTCTCACCCTGTGCTTTCTGAAATAAAACAATATACCTCTTCCCAGCACCCGGTAAATGAAATTAGCCTTATGTACACAGGGTCCCCGTGCTGTTCTGTTCTGTTCAGCAGTCGTATGAAATTTTCTTGTTACTAGCTGGACAAGGTTTTGAATATTATAATAACAAAAAGAAACTGAAAAAGAAGAATTGGTTTATATCCACCTTGATCCTTCTTGCAAAATTCCTCTTTTCAGCTCACAGATTTCACTAAATCATCCCTCTCTTATCTCCCTCTACTGCATCCCCTTCCTCTATGGTGTTTAACATAAAATACTTTATTTTATTTTCAGAGCCCTTCACAGCCTCTGCACACCATTTTTTCATCTCTCATTCTCTTATATCTCAGCTGTCACCTCCACATCCATCACCCACTTATTAGATTTTGAAACATCATTCTGTTCTTTTTCATGCTTCCTCTCATAACTGAGAATTGCATCCTGCCAATGTTAAGAAATTAAGAACATGTCGTCCTCTTTCAAATCTCTCCTTAAAACTCACTAATATCTACAAGACCTTGTCCTTGTGCTGCCCTACATACTGCTGTGGGTCAACCCCAGTAGGCAGCTACGCACCACACATACTTGGTCACTATCTTCCCTCACCCCAGTGGAACAGGTAAATAGGAAAGGAAGAGTAAAAGCAAGAAAAGTTGTGCATCAAGATAAAATTTGATTACTAAGTGAAGAAGAAGTGAAAAAAAGAGAAAAAGAAAAGAAAGGAAGACAAGTCAATCTCTCAGCACTACCCATGGATAGACAAATGCCCTGAGAGCTTGTGAGCAAAAAAGACTAACTTCCCTAAAACCCCCTCTTTTCTCTTCGTATGTCTGAGTACGATGTTGCGTGATGTGGGGCCAGCCTTTGGCTAGTTCAGGTCATCTGCCTGGTTGTGTTCCCTCCCAACTTACTGCACACTCCTAACATACTCTGGAGACGCAGAGTGAGAAACAGAAGGCTTTGGTGCTGTGCAGATGCTGTTCAGCAGCACCTAAAACATTAGTGTGTCATCAGCATTGTCTTGGTCACAAATCTAAACCACAGCACCACATGAAATGCTGTGAAAAAAATTAACTTCATCCCAGCCAGACCCAGAACACATACTGACCATGGCTATCCACTTCCGCCTTTATTTTACCCAACTGTTGTGGTTCACTTTATAGTTAGCAATAGAGTCTTTCAATCTACAACCTGGCAGAGTGGTATCCTGTTCCTCAGGACTCACTGATACTTCAAGAAGTACTGATAACATCAACTAAAAACACAGCCATGACTAGCAGATACTGAATTACACAGATAAAGTAACCTCCTAAAAGGGCATTCTTCAAAACTGTAAAATGGCAAAAGTAGGCTCAAGGCATCCGTTTATAAATAACCATAGTAACAGAACTTTTATTCCAGTTTTGTTGGCAGCTTTTGACCACCATTTCTTAAACACCTGCTTCTTCCTTAAATCTTCTAGCCAAGATCTACCAACTATCCTCCTGCTTGATTGTCCTGTTCCCTGAGGGACATAAGTAGCTTATTCCTGCTCCTGAGTTGTATACCTCATCACAGTAGCCAATGGGAAAACTTCTACCTGACTAGTTCAAAGGCATCAAAGACAGCACCAAGCAAATATTGGATTAAAGGTCTGTGAGTTATTTGGTTCTAGCAAGCATCACAAACCCCAGCAGACTGCAAATTCAGCCTATGGTCCAGATTTTCTGCTCCTCGAGTGTCCTCATGACAGAGAGGGAGTTGATAGCCCTACTGATGAGTTAACCGGCTGTGATTCCCTGCTTCTCTCTTATGGTCATGCTCTCTTTACTCTTCCTTTCTCAGCCATAGTTTTGTTAGTCAGTCTTCCCATGGAGGTTGGTCTTCACATTTTACCACATTTTTTTGCTGAGAAGGAAACATTCACAAATACACAAATTGCTTTCCTGTGGTTGGATGACTTGTGAAAGAACCTTATGAGAAGGTGTAAAGGGAAATCCTTTGCATGTGGCAGCGAACACTTGATAGCCAGGCTGCCCACTTCCTTGCAGAGAGTCCCTGGATGACTGCTTCCAGGGAAGCAATACCAGCCACCCCACCTATCCTTAATCTCTGCCTTCAGCGGTAGCTTTCTTCCACGCCAAGAGCTCAAGTGCTTCTTCAGTGCTCTGTGGACCAGAGAGTCTTGTTCTTCCTGGGTTTCTTTGCTTCTAAATCCAGAAAAAAACTCAAATTCTTTTTTTTTTTTTTTTTACAGACATGAAAAATAATATGCAGCACAAAAGAAAAATCCAATGCTAGCATTGATGATATGTGAGGAGTTAGTTTTTCACTAATTTCACTAAAATTATAGGCAGCAAAACTAAAATTTAGAAAGAAATCATTGTCTTAACAGAGTTTTAAAAGGATTTAGAAGGCATATCTGACTTTTACCTACAGCTTTTGGCATACCATCTTTGAGACAGGTACTATATCACTCAGCAGGGTCTGAAAAAATCACTGAAGAAATTAATAAGGTTATGTATTTTTTCCTCCTCTGAAAGATGGAGCTAGTATACCCAGTCATTACAAGAAATTAAGCTTCCGCTGATATTAGGCTGAAAAATAACTTGTCAAAGGTACCTCAAGGAAAACAGTCATTTATGACCATGTGGTTAATTTGTTGTTCAAGATCCCACCTGGAGAAGTCTGAGAAACCAGATTTAAGGTAAAAGAAGAAGTTTTAGAGCCTGTATTTCCTGCCACTAGCTTATTGTATACTTATGCAAGTGAGACTAACACCCTATTGAGGCTTATAGGTGCAAAAGTCAGTGTTTAAACTCTGACCAGTGCTGTCTGTAGCCTGCTTTTTGTTAAAAAATATTGCTTGTGGTTTTGTTGTAACTCAAACATTAGAAGAGCTTTAGTTACCTTTTGTAGCTGTTTTCTGCTGGAAAAGCTGGCAAAGCAAGTATTTTTAATGTGTCATTTAATTTAAAACTTTTAAACCATTCAGTGAACTAAACTGTAAAGCCCCCATTAATTTCTTTTCATTATATCCCGTTTTATTTGAGTATATCAAGCCTTGCTTTCCTGGCAAAAAGCATATTCTGTGTATTGTATCTGCACAGTAAAATAGAAATACAGTTTATGAAAGCACATATGCTACTGGTACATTTTAAAAACTTATTTCTGTGTTTCTAGTCTAAAAAGAGAAAAGCATAAAAAAATTTAACAACTTCAAGCACCACAGAAAAATAAAAGTAGTTATAAATATCTGTATTAATTTACCACATACCTGTTCTATCTAAATTGCATAGATGGCATACAAAACCACTATTCTGGATTTAGTCAGTCTTCAAAAAATGTTCCTGTAATAAATAAAAAAAAAAAAAAGCTAAACCAATTCAGGACCAGGTGTTGTAATGTGTTCTAGAAAGAGTACCTCAGTATGTCCTTAAACATTCGTTCGCACTGTACCTAACTGAACTGAAAGGGTGGTAGTTTTTATTTTTCCACCTGAACATCCTCCACCACAAATGATTCTAACTAGAAATAGAAAAAAATGGGCATTTAAGGTAAAGACAGACCCAAACTTCACCCTAAAACTGAAATGAGAAAAACCACTTCTGTGTAAATGTATAAAAAATTGGTAATCTCTTTCTGTATAGCCTGATTTTTTTAGCACTTCTTTATTTTGACTAAGACCAACAATACCACAAAATGGGTCTCCCAGTGCACCTCTCTTCAGCCAAATATAAAATAATGATGGTAATAGTGTGAAAATATAGATTAAATTTTTATCATTACCTCTAGGTAGAATACAACCCATGAACTTTATTTCCAAACTGTGAGCTGCCAAAACTTAGGGGACATTCACCTTTGTGAACAGCTGGAATGATCTTGTAGCATTTGCTGGTTTCAAACTCACCAAACAGATAAAAATGTCTGTTCAGGCTCCTCTTTCTTTAGTTAGAAGAAATCTAGAAAGGAAAGACCAATACTAAGACTTAAAACTGTAAGTTTATTTAGCTTTTCATTACTCTCTAGAAGTAAATCAGATTTCATCAGATTTCCTATTAACAATGTTGAAAAAGAAGCAAAAAGATTTTCAGCTCGTGCCTGTACAGAGTTTTAATACTTTGCTCTACTAGGCATAAACCTCAGTGTATAGCCATGTATCAGAATACCCATACAAACATATACATTTTGGGAAATAATTCAAGAAGTGAAAGATTATCTGTTTTCAGACACTCTTCTACAAAAGACAGATGACATTTAAAAAGCACACAACACAAATATTTTTTTACCAGAACTTAGAGTCTAATAATACCCGACAAAATAAATTGTTTTTCTGTAAGTAGGATACTTTCCATAGTAAGCAAAACTCACATGCTTACCCTGCTTTCTCCTTCTGTATTTAGCTTTCCTGTGGTTGTCCTTGCTGCTTGTTAAAGAAAATGTAGGTTCAAATGTAAGTTCAAGTTTCAAATCTCAGTGCTCCCTTCAGAGCTGAATTGTTCATTTCAGTGGCGAGAGAATACGGTATCAAGAGGAGTATGCAACTGCAAATTAATTTCAAGTATAAACCTACCAAAAAGCTCAGCTAAACTAAACTGTAAGGTTGAATAACCTTGGTCAGAGGAAGAAGGAGAAGAGAAGGGAGGCCTGGAGGCTGATAATTTCTATATAAACCCAGAGCCTGTGGCTCGAACACATCTTTGGAAAAGAAGCTGAGTGGCAAGAAAGAAATGGTAGATTTGAATAGCAGTGAGGACATATCTTTTTCCATGTTTTCTCTCTCAGAACTTTCACAGATGTGTGAAAATGCACATCTCAATAACACTTCATTTTCATTATTCTCTATTGTTGTAAACGTTCTCTACTTAGATAACGAAGAGAGCTCGTGGATTTTTTTCCCTTCTCTCATTTAAATAGGTCATTGTCTGCAAACCTGGCTGGGACTATTCTTACTCCAGGATGCAGGTGGCACCATCTGTCACTAGCAACTATGTGCCAGACGATTCTGGCTTTGCTTTGTATGTGAATATTTTTCCTGCATAAAATTGCCATATGCAGACCATGTGAAACTGACTCTGCCCAAAACACAGAGCTGCAAATGCACAAAGTACACAAAATAACAAAGACTTCAAGGATTTCTTTCATTTCAACAGCATATAAAATGCAAATTTTTATTTGATGTTTTCCCTTGAGGTATCTCAATCAGAGTTAAAAACGACATCCTAAATCCCTAAGGTTGTATGTGGGCTGTTTCAGGGAGGTTTTGTTTTCCTGAAGAACACAGAGATTGTCTGCCTTGTATCTCTTTCTAGGTAGCCTCAGAATGTGGCCTCTCTCCTGTGGCCACAGGGTTGGTGAGACACAACAATGTGGAGTTCATCTTCTGTACCTGCACCTCCAGCTCTCAGGGATGAGCCTCCTAGTTGACCCAGACGTTCAGACCAGGGCCATTCCAGAGCAGGAAGCTTATCCTCTGATAATAAATCAGCTTGATTTGGGTGCCGAACATGATGAATCTACTGTCTAACAGAAAGCCAATCTGATGGCTGCCTCAGAGAAGCAGAGGTGTCTGAGGTCCCGTTCTCAGACATCTTTCCCTCTAGCTGTAGCTCCTGAACTGTTCTTCCCCTGTGCCTCCACATTGGCTCAGGGACTTGGAGTTGAGGATTCACAGAACTTTACCTTTTCACAAGAAAACAACAGAAACCTGACTGTAACTTTTATCTTAAAGTCAGCCCACCAAGCTGGAGATGTCTGGTAGCAAAGATCCCTATTTGTCAGAATACCTATTTTTATGGGAAACTTTCCAGGCAGGGCATCAGTTTGGTAAAAAGATTTACTACTACTGGAGGTGCTTACTGATAAATAGAGTGGGTCTGATCTCAGTTATGTCCTGTGACTCCACTGAAGTCCACTGAACTTAGTCACTGGGCAAAACAACAGAACTCCAGTGGGATTAAACTCTCAGTTACATGCATGCAACCGCAGTGGATTCAGTGGAGATGCAAAGACATATATGATGGCAAAACTTGGCTTGTTGCTATGTATCAAGATGCAGGTGGCACCATATGCAACGGGTTTCCAGTCACTTGGCAGATGTTCACAGCTGTCTGGTAGCAGAGAAAAAACTCACATAGTTAATTCACATTTGGGCAGCGGTCTGTTTGAGAAAAAAAATTACATTTGTTTGCTTTTTCAGTTTGCTGATGTTACTTGTTGCTTTGAAGTTTGCTGCTATTGCTGGAGGGAAAAAAGGGGACACACACTCCCTCTTGCCCACATGATTTGTGTAGTTATTGATTCCAGGACAAAAAATGAAGAGACAGACATTTACCCAGATTTTATATAGTATATACAAACATCCTCAACGTACAGGTTGGCTAAATGTTACTTACTGTCTGTTTTTCCACTCAACATCATTGTTTTTGTTCCAAGAGTCCTTTAATCTAATCTGTTTATCTATGCAGGTTTAAAAGCTTGCACTCAGCATGTATTTTGGAACGTCAGAAATGTATATCATTGTTTCATAGGAAACCTAAATAACTTTGTTGTGATAAAGGACATGGGAGAGAGAAGTCCTTAAATGTAAACAATTGTGATTTTATCCTTTGGACAATCCGAGGGAAGCTATGTTTCTTGACTGCAAGGTTTATTACTCTGAATAGCTCGAGCAATTTTCTGATCTCCACTAATCTGCTCAATTGCTTTTCTTTTTTCCCTGCCTTGGTCTGTCTTTTCCCACCAGATATATGTTCAGGCAGCTATAGATAAGAAAATGACCACCATCCCTGCAACATACTCCCATTTGAAGCATAGCTTTTTCCACTATATTGGCACGGTTTGACACCACAGATTTGAATGAATTTTTTGGCAAATCTTGCTCGTTCTGACCGGCCTACAAACTCTTCCCAGTCATTCTGAATATGTTACAGCGTTTGCAGCGAGAACTGAAAAGCACCCCAGCCTTTGGCTAGGTAGCTTGCAGAAAGCCAAACCTGAGCACCTCAACAGTACTTCAGGAGGAACAGGGCTGTTATGCCGTTGCCTGCAAACACTGCCAAGGCTCGTAGGAAATTTTGGTGGTTTTCTTTTCCAAACAGTGAAGGCTCACTGCCACCTGTGGGCAGCCACTAGCATCAGCACATAGTGCGATCCTGCAGAAATCAGAGCCAGGAAAAGGTCACCAACTGCGATGGCTCCTCTGATTAAACACTCTCTGTCGCTAAAGCAGCTGGAGGGCCACCCATCTGCAGAAAGCAGTGGGCTGCAGTGCCTGACTTCCAGATCGCTGTCTTCAAACCAAGCCACCAGGAGCTATCTCGGGCTTCCAAGGGGCTGGTCTCCTGGGGGCTGCATTATGCTCAGGCTGGGCAAGAGCTCTGATCCACAGTCTCTTCTGGTGGATGCTGTTTTATCTGGACTTACAAAAAAACTTGTTGGTACTGGAGACTTCCCCTTCTGCTAGACTGGAATGAAATTGCTAACAGTTGGAACATTATGAGTGGTGAATGGGATGGACAAATAGAAACAGCAGTTCTAGTCTGACAAGCCTTGTTTTAAGAAACCTGGGTTAAAACTTGGAGTTTACAATTTAAAGTTATCCCTAAAATCAGCCTTCTGGATTAAATCCAGAACTTAATTCATAGACAACAAATCTTCTTTTGAATCATATGTTTCTGGAATGGCAACTCTGTTGATCTAATTTTCTATGGTGTTTTGCAGGGGATAAATTAGTCTATATAATTTTCATAGAATCATAGAATATCTCAAGTTGGAAGAGACCCATGAGGATCATCGAGTCCAACTCCCTGCAGGACTATCTGAAACTAAAGCATATGACTGAATGCTCTAAGGAAGCAATTTCGTGGATTTACAAATTATTGGCTTGAACCTAACCCATTTTTAATGTAAAGTGACATCAGAGAAATCCAAACAAAATCAGAACTATTTAAAAACAAAACATGCAGCTAAGAAATAGCCTGCATTTTTAAAATTTATAAACTTTTTACAACACAAGAAGTAGGTGAAGTAAGCAACAGTAAGCTTATATACCTGAGTTTAGGTTGGTTCTGTATGTACTATTTTATTTCCTGTGAGAATTTAAGTTCGTTTGCATTCAAGAACTCACCTGTAAATTTCTCTACCCCTAAACTGGTAAAGACAGAGCAGAATATTCGAGCAGAATCCAACCACAGACACACAGACACACTGAAGTCCGTATGTGCACAACGGAGTGTAATTCTCTCCACTGTGCCACCACTGAATGAGAATTTGCATAGAAGGAGACTCATTACACTTAAAATACTCATTAGTAGCTCACTGCGTGAGGGGCTTAATCGCTCTCCTTTCGATGAACCCCGTTTCATACCACTGCTCACCAGATCCGGGCAGGACTGTAGGGGTTGGGAACTGTACCTTCGGAAAGCCCTTGAGCGAGACTCACTGTGCAGTGGCACATTGCACAACGCTGATCAGTTAAGAGCTTAGGAATCAACTGCAGTGGAGTTCGGCCAGACTTCTTGGCTCTGAGTGAGTTGCCAAACACCACAATAGGTATGTGATCTTATCTTCTTAATAGTGTGTAAAAAACTTAGCACAATTTGGACACAGTATAAATATTGTTGACAGTGTTCTTTAACAAAATTATTCATAGCAGCTTAGTTCCAGCTGCACAGCTCCTGCTGTGTCTCTTTCTTAAAAATACTCCCATAATAAACATTTACAATGCAGTACCTGTTTTCACAAAAGGTACAAAGGTTTGTTTATGAATACTTCTTTCAAAAAAATTAGCATTTTTTTGTGTATTTCCAAACTTATAATAATTTATTATGGTTTTGGCAATATCTGAGATGGCTGTACATAAAAGGATTTAGGACATCTGTTAATCCTAAGATATTTAATTAAATATTACTATAAAAACATAACATCCTAACAAATATTTACATGTTGACTAATGTGGAAATATGAAATTTCATTTTATACCTACTCTTGTGATATTTTCATCAGTGTTCATGAAACTGAGCCACAGTAAAACATATTTCAGCTTTTCCAACAGCAAATACAGAATGAACCTTTAAAATAGCAGGCTTTTCTAATCTGGGGAAAAGTACATGTGTATGCTTGTGTGCCGTATGCATGCTTGTGTGCCATATGCATGTCTGTTTAAAAGGAGTTAGACAAGTTAATAGAGTAAGAGTTGTCACGGGTTATCTAACATGAAGATGCTATCTCTGGCTCTGAAGCCAGCAGAGCTGCAGATATACGGAAGCTGGAAGATCATGCTGGATGTTATCACTGTATGACTCTGTTTTTTCCTTTTTACTCTTCCCTAGGCCTCCAATGTTGATCTCCATGAGACAGAAAACATGGCTAAATTGACCTTTTTCCTGACAAACTGCAATTATTGTGGAATCGCAAAATCACAGAATGATATGGGGTTGGAAGGGACCTCTGGACATCAGCTAGTCCAACCCCCCTGCCAAAGCAGGTCCACCTAGAGCATGTTGCACAGGAACGTGTCCAGGCAGGTTCTGAATGTCTCCAGAGACCAAGACTCCACCACCTCTCCGGGCAGCCTGTTCCAGTGCTCTGCCACCCTCAAAGTAAAGAAGATCCTCCTCATGTTTAGATGGAACTTCCTATGTTCAAGTTCATGCCCATATTCTTATCTAAATCTTGTAGGACAGAGCATGATGTGACCTGAGAGAAATTTATTCTTCTTATGGGACAACAGTTTTCTCTGGCTTCCTAGCTCTGCCATTTTTGAGGCTGGGAAGGGGCTTGGGCAGCAACAGTACTGTGGACAGGCGTGCAGTTTTGAAGTGGCAAAAAGCTTGCAGGGTGAAGTGGAGTAGATGGACCGCAGCACTGTATTGATCTGCTCGTGTGGTCCCAGCTTGATCCTACCTAATCCTATTGCTGTTTCCTTGTTAGTGTAGCTGTTATATACGCCTTTCAGCAACCGATGGAGAGAACTACCTGTAGGAAAGCAAGCTGAATCCCTTAATATTCAGCAAATATTTCTGTTCTACCTACAGGGGCTTTTACACACTTCTGAATACTAAAGTATACGGAGTAAAGCTGTGTCATACCGCTTATGCCAAAGAAAGGGCACAGCAAAGAAGAGGGGTCCCTACAGTGGACCTCTGAAGAGAAATTTTCTCTGGCCTATTGTCACTTTTCAAACAAATACAGAAGCTGTGCAGCTGCATTTCATGAGGATTTCCATTTCATGCCAATTTCCATTTCTCCTCTTCCCTGAATATTTAGCAAACACATATCTGCATTTATGTATTTGCCTTTCCTCTAGTACTGTTTTGTAGGGGGCCTGGGAAGATAACAAATGCAAATATAAGGCTCATAACGGCCACTTCCTCCTCGTGCACCTGCAAACAGGGACAGCACTACCCCATTTAGAGGATGCCAGGTCGTCACACTGCTTCTGCTGGAGGCAAAGGGCTATTCCACAGTCACCACCACTTCATTTAACTTTAGATTTCAGGGCTTTTAGCAACACAACACTTTGTAGGTACAGAAGAGCCTACTCCTTATACTCCTTATGCTTATGCTTATGCTTGTGCTCCTTATCCTTCCCTCATCCTTACTCTTACCCTTAGCCTTATGCTTATCCTTATCCTTATTCTCCTTGTGCTTATACTCCTGTTAGGTTTCCTTTGCCTTCTTCAGTTGGGAGTAAAGGCACTCTGAAATGGTCGGAGTGGCTCTTTGCCCCGCCTGCAAACAGTTTAGTAACTGTTGGATGCTGAAGATCATGGACCAAAGGCAGACACTGGTATCTTTTCTCTGGCCATGATGCATTATTTGCTTTAAGCCTGAAGGAGAAATTATAAAGCAGGTATTGAGAGAGGTAAAGAAGAGACCTATGGGAAAACAGGAAGTCTCTTATCTACTTTGTATGCTTTCTTCTATGATTAAAGCCATCAAAAGGAGTTCCTTAGGTAACGCCTGTGCTGAGAAACACAGATACAAAGAAAGAATGGCTCTAATACTAAGACAGATGATGAAGAGCTCTGTTGTTCTACTTCACAGTGGGTTTGGTACCATGGTAAGACATGGTGATGGTGAGGGTGGACAGCTCAGGCAGCGGGAAAAATCATGTCACTACACATGGTTTGCACAGGCAAAATCATCTTCACTGTGTCTCTGGAGGTGTTTCCTGCAAGAGGTTAATGTAGACTGCACGTGATATATTTCAAAATGTGTGGATTTATCTCCCAGACGTTGTGAGTCAGAGGTTCCCCAGCCTCGGCTTGACTCAGTAAAGCACATGTACTTTTCCTACTCGTGCTGCTTCTCAACAGGAAAGAAATATGTCTCAAAGTTGTCATGGCCATAAACACCTCTACTATAATTCTGCTGCCTACTACCAACTTGCCTCAGGAAAACATTCTGCCCATGGCAATTACCCACCTCTGTGACATAAAGTAGCCTCAGATGATGCACCTTCCAACTGGAACAACGCTGTCCCTGGGTTACCTAGAGGTCCAAACTGCCTTTGCTCTTAGTCAGCCCAGTATGCCCCTCCCATCACCAATGTAAGCTGGTCTTCTCTGTTTTTCAGGCTCCTCTTTTTCTGCCAGGAAAATGTAATAAAACATAGAAAAAGTCAGGAAAAAAGTCACATAAATACATGTGGATGCCCTTACAATTTCCATTCAATATTGCTCACTTCTGCATTTATCTTTTTCTTTTACTGAAATTTAACCTTCCCTTTCTTTTCTGTCTCCCTCTCTGTAAATAACTGATTACACTTTTGCACTCAAAAGAGAGTAAAATTTTGGATGTCCTGGCAGTAATTTAGCTTCCAGTGATCACATAGCAGCATTTTAAATTAACTGACAAACCAGTTAACTCCACCAATGCTGAAATTTAAATGATCAGATTGAACAACTACTTAAGCTAACAAGCAGCAAAAGTGAAAAAAACCTGCGAACCAACACACAGAATAGTCTCCTTTGCTAACTTGCATTTGGAGCATCCTTCCAAAATGCAGCTGCAGTCACTCTCCAGTGCTGTCCCATCCTCGTGATCAGCCCCTGCTGTCCTGCTGCCCACTCTTTGAAAGAGATTTGGTCGCTTTCAAACCTCCTAGCCCTCTCTTCCCTATATTGCTGCTTTGCTAAAGGCAGATGCCTATTCTGATATTTCCTTTCTCCATGTATTTGCATCAGGGTCTAATTTTTTCCTGAATTTTAATGGGAGAGTGGCAACATATGCAAGATACTCTGGTGCCAAGTAGTGCAGGGATGATATCCAGTTCTACAATGTCTTGAGCCTTCCAGTCTAAGGTCAGAATTGCTGTAGAAATGTGTCTACTTCTATCTTTTTTTTTTTTTTTCAAATAATGTATTTTATAACAAGCTAAACATTTCCACCTGGGTTCCCATTCACTGCATGTGTGATTTATTCAATCATCTTTAACTTTGTTTATTTCCACTTTTTTTTTTTAAAAAACTTTTGCATAAGAGTGTGTGGTGGAGGAAAGAGATTGCTGGAACATGTGTGTGTTGGGTCTTTTGCAGTGTTTACTCTGGCCATGAGATTGCAGAGATTAACCTGGCCAAGATCTGTCAGACATGATGAGTAGTTTTATTTTGCTGGATTTTTTCAGGAGATGGCAGGAATTGTGGGGGAGCCTGACCTGCAGGACTCTAAAAAGGAGATAAATTTTCAGAAAGTAACAATAATTTTTCTCTTTGAAAACAAATGTCTTGACTGAGCAGTCATCCTGCTACTGCTGTTCAGACCTATATGGCAAAGCCAGCCAAACAGCAAGAGGGCAGTAGGTCACTGAGAGGGTGGCTGCTTTTTCTTGTCCTCCAGGTTCCCTTTACTTCCAAAGAATGGCCCAGCATCCAGAAACATTAGTATCATCGGAGACAATAAATTTGTTCCTCCTGGAAATGCTGGTGTCAGAGGTCTCCACTGGTGGGGATAGTCTGCTACTACCATTATATGATTCCATGATTCTATGATACCACTTCAGAGCAAGGGAAATACAGACATATGGAAGGACAGAGGAATACCTTGATCCCAAGACATGGCCTGTGGCAGTAAGATGGCAAGGTATTATGATTTCCAGTTAAAGACCTGGAAATGACCCTGAGCCCCAGAGTGGGTGAAGAGTAGGCCTCCAGCAGGCCAAGGATGTGAGTTACTGGAAAACTTACCCTTGTTTCCATTTAACAATGCTGTAAGCATGGGTGTTTGCTGTCATTGCTTGTTCTTGCCCTCTTTGCCTGGGGAAGACCTACTCCTGGTTGGAATATTTACTCCTGCTGGTAGAGTAGTACAATTCAGAGCACTCAGCCTCATCCCAGAATTAGTTCTGCTTTTTTTCTCATGACGTGTGAGTTGTTTTTTTCCCATTTCTAGCTCTTGCAGGGTAGTTTAGCGTGAACTTATGCTCTTCTGTCTTTAAGTACTTTGTTAAGGACAGGGCCCTAAAAGATGCTTGAAATGTTTTGCTGCAGAAAGATGAGTACAGAAAGAGCTTGCATGGATTGAATCCCAGTCTGTTACTGGAAGGGAAACTTACACTGTCAATTGCCCTGCGGTGCAGGTATTGCCAATGTTATCCTGAAAGTTCCTGTGGTTCCATGCAAAACCTACTGCCCATCCATCAGCAGAATACAGGCCTTTTAATTTAGCCATGGTGATATATGTGTAACTGAGCCCAAGAAAAAAACACAAGGAAAAATGCAGTTCCCCACTCCCAACCTCCTCCCCAGCCCCCGACCTCCCTCCTTCATTCTGCAGTTGGAAAGTGAAAACAGAACTTTAGCTCTGTTTTCTCTCTCCTGGTAATCCTCTGTCAAGAGGCCATCTGTCACTCTTTCCACCTCAATGAAAACATCATCAGCTTTTTCATTTTAAGTGTTGACTTGAGAGACAAACCAGCCCTCATTTGTACCTTAATGTTCTTCTAGAAAGTGTTTTAAGATTTCAGGTTACACTCAGCAAGCCAATGCCCAGTGGGTCTAAGGGCTTAGATGGAGCTGGCCTCTCAGCTAGGAATTTATTGATTTGATACAGTTTCTTTTGTTACTTCTGAAACACAACGCATGGTACAGGGAAGGGGGGAAGACCTTGATTAATAAAAGCATGAACTAAAACGTGTATGTAAAGGGAGGTAAACAACAGGAGCAGATAACATGTAGGAATTGAGTTTGCAGAGAAAATGCAGTCTCATGTTGTTGTGAAATAAAGATTAAAAAAATAAAAATCAAAATCCAAGCTTTTCATTGCATGCTTGTTATGGTTGCAAGCAGAGCTGTGCGTGCCAATCCTTCTCAGAAGTTCTGTCCCAAGCTGTAACTGTGCCTCCATCAGGATAGTCTACAGGTCTCTCTCTGCTTTGGTTAACTACCCTGCACAGGACTTTACTGCACAAGGAGGAGTAACAGTTTATGAATTCAAATCAAAGAGAAAATTTATGGAGTTAAACTGGTTTACCACAGGCTATATACAAGTCATTATTTACCAGCTGTTGTCGTTTAGTGGTGTCCAACACACTGCATGCAGGAGAACGGGTGGGTAGCTGCTGGTCAGTGCAGACCATTTTACACAGGCTGTGCTCGTGGTAATCCTTAATTTCTACCTCAAACATCCATGGTTTTACTCCTGAAACACAAGCAGCAGGAACCATTTTATTTCCATTCTTAGGGACTTGGTGGCTAATAAATAGAGGAGCGCAGAGATGCTGTATATGCTGGCATGCTGGAAAAAGTACCAGGGTGCACCCTTCATGAGCCTGTAAGAGCAGGTAAGATGGCAGACAATTTGATTTAAACCACAGACTGAGCGTATTCTCACGGGGTGTTTATGCTGGTAATGAAAATCAATAGAACAACTCACATCCCCATGAACAGAACCAGGCAGAAAAGGAGGTTTAAAAGGTTATTTAGAAGAAGGTCAGATCCTATAGACATTTTCTGTGCTGCTGTGTCATACCACCTGTACCTTTATTGACTTATTCTTGATTTGCACCAGAGTAGACAAGGGTAGGATCACTTTCATGGTCTAATACAGTGGCTACAAAATGACTCTGAGTACCTAACTTTGTATCTGAAAAAAAACAGAAATTATAGAAACAATAGAAAAACAGAGGATAGGAAAAAAAATCGGAGTGCTGAATAACTTAAAAAGCTGGAGTAATCATTCTCATAGGACTATTTAAAAGCTGTAAAAAGTTGGAAGTGTTTAAGCAACAATTGTTGAATTGAAGCAGCACTGCTGACAATGGCTGACATTGAAAGTAATAATTGGGTACAAAGGCTGCTTTTGCTGCCATATTATTTACTAGTTTCATTAATGTTAGATCCTTGGGGGAATTAAATAATTTGAGGGTTTTGTGTTCTTATACCTACTTTATTTTTGTTCTGTATCAATTTTTAAGGAGAAAGGATGTAACAGACTGATTTCAGTAGTTATGTGGGAAAAGATTACAGAATCTAATCCACAGGTACAGGGAAGCTTAGTCTTTCTCAAAGTAAGAGAAGAGGGGTTTAAAAAGGTGTAATTTCCATTACATGAATTCTTTTGTATCAACAAAAAGAGGTTTCTCAAAGGAAAAAGTAATGCTTCCCCTCATCTTGTTTATAACAATGAAATGATAGACTTGATTCACCAAAGCTCTTTTCCCATGAATGAAACCTCATGGAAAGTATACTCACTTTTTTAAACTTATAAACGAGTTTAACACATGACTGATATTTTAATCCATGGTTAATCTACTTCTCTAGATCCTTAAAGAGTCCAACAACTCAATAGATAGTTTATAACCATCTAGCATACATTAATCTCTCTAACATGGCTATAACATCTGTTAATCATTTGTTGCTCACTTGTATGCCATTTATAAATGCAACCTTTGCATAAAGCTTGAATGAAATATTTTGTGTTTGTACAACACGTTCCTTTCAAGGAATGCAAAGCACTTTGTAAGCATCATTTAGTTGAGGATTATTACTCCCACATGTTATAGGTAAACTGTATCCTCAGTTTCCCAATAGAGAGACTAAGAAATAGGGTTACATCCATACTGGAAGAAGAAAGCAGCACTTGTGAGCTACATCAAATCAACAGACTCCTGTATCCCACAGACTTCCTGTATGAATTCCTGCCTGTAACTAGTACCACACAGTATCCATATTGTGCTTCTGAAGCCTCATGCCTAGGCTCGAGACTTAGGTTATTGCAATCCCTTCCTAAAGTGAATATGAATAGATACAAGCCTTCCAAGGAATGGTCAGCATTCCCTCAGGAAGATCTGCTTTAAACCCTGGTCTGTGTAGGCTTGTGTCTCCCTGTACTTAGTGCTCTCAGCTTGCAGGCAGAGGTGAAACTGGCTTCGCCCATGGACCTTTAAAGTATGAGTGAGCTCTGAAGCTTGGGTTAAAGCCTTGTCTCAGCAGGAACTTTTATGTTCAAACATGGATGTGTACACACGTGGTAGATGGTGGGTGTTCCTAGTCTTTGGAGCAGGCTTGGACGCATGCTCCGCTTTCATTTCTGGAGTACCCCAAGTCTCACTGCTTTCATGACACAGTGGAGAAAGGTGTGGTACAGCTGAAAACACAGGTCAGGCTTTCTTGCTCCATCTCAATCACAAATCAGTTCTCTGTCCCTGAACAGCCATCAGGTTGTACAAATAGGGTTATACCTAGGAGTTCCTTCACTCCTGTTTCTTCAGAGCCAAAGCCATGCCCGTGCCATTTTCTGGGCTCAGTGAGGCAGTGCTATCTTTGCAAGTCCTCCTTGCTGTTGCCATTAACAAGGATCTCCACTTTGCAAACCACCATTTGGTGAGTCTGTTCCATCCATGATCCTTTGTTTTCCTTCTTCCTGGATAACATGCGTTTCTGCACTTCTTGTTGACCCTGCAGTCTTTGATAACTGCAAAAACCCCCACTTATGGGCATTTTCTGTTTGCTTCTAAGCAAGATCGGTCAGCAAGCCAGTGTCAGAAGATCTGTTAAAGTTCAAAATACAGCACAAGAGCTAAACTATTCAGGAGGTGAGGAATTCAAATATAAGCAATTGTTCTGATTGCCAAGCTCTACTCAGCTCATTTCCAGTTCGTCGGATGTATTCATATATCTGCTTTCTCACTTGTGACAGGATATTTTACTGACTGTCTTACACATAAGCCTCCTATTCTTCTGAAACCAGGACATTTTTTCGTATCATTTTCTGCCTAAAAAAATAATAACCAATGCTTTCTTTGGATCTCCTTTTTTTATTTAGACTAAGTTGAAAGGCTATACCAGAATAAATTTAGAAAGAGTGAATTTGATAAATACACCTGGCCTGAAAGGCTCCCCCAGCCACGAAAACAGTTGCAGCAACACGAAGCCTACTCCAACATATCATGAGTACCTTGTGGTTGCTACTTTACCTCGGTGACCCCTTAATGAGGCAGGATTTGCAATTTGCAGAGTTGGAAGGAGAATCTGTTCAAGCAGGAGATGCAGGGAACACACAGACTCCTTCTATGAGATCCTCCACCACAGCCTCAGAGGAAATAACCCTGTAGGTCCCTATTAGTGCTTGGCCAGCCCTGCAGCAGCCTTGCTCTTTGCTCCCACCACAAAACCGCCTGTAATGGCTCCTGCTCAGGAAAGCTCAGCTCCAGGGAGCAAAACCAGTACCAGTCTCACCCGTCACAGCCCTGCGCACGGATCCGCAGCACAGTATCACTCCCTGACCCAAGTCCAGTGGGACTGTGTCAGGTTTGCTCACTGAAACGAACCTGTGATGCATCTGCCTTGCAAACTGCTGGGTGTTATGGGCAGATCTGGGCGAGCTGTAATCAAAACTAGACAGAGTCCTGAAAACAATCTAGCCACGACAGCAGAGCAGTTAGCAACAACTCCGAATCAGAGACTAACTCATACTGTTTCTTCTGCAGCTTTTAGCCTTTTCCCCATTTCTTCTGATCTGTTGGGACAAGCATTTGCTGAAGGCTTCCCTCATTTTCTAGTATCTGATATATCATATCAGTCTGTCATACATATCTGTCATACAGTGACACCCTCTCAGATTGTGATGTGTCTTAACCATGACCACTTTCCTGACTTTGTGATGCCAAGTTTAAACCTCAGTTCACCAGCATGATCTCTTTCGGTAGAAAAGAGACACAGTCTTCCACTTGACCTTACTTACCATTTCATTTCCTATTAGACCAAAGCATCACTTCTGTAGACCTTTCATATAAATTCAGAGACTACCCACCTTATCATCAAAATCCTTTGGATCCTGAGGTCTACCCAAATGGAGGTCTGAGTAAACATTGTTTCCCAAGTAAGTGGTTGAACAAACACTGATGAACATGTCACTGACTGAAAAAAAACATATATATACACACACATACACATATACATATTTGGTGTCTGCCTTCTCTCCTAGCATTTCTCCTTTAAGAGCAAATATAATATTTGTCTGTCTCCTCTAGTTCTTCTAATGTAACAACAAGGGCTACAGCACAGTAACACATATCTCTCCCTTCTTGTCATTTCTCTGTAAGAAAGTCAGAAATCGCCTAAGGCAGTAAACAATATGACAGTTGGACCTCCTCAGCACAGGTCTGTACCCCAGTGAGAGCTATCTTATCTTCTGTCCAGTTATTAGGGCCCTCTTCTCCCCCACAGAGACTTCATGACTGAAAAACTTGTAAATGTAGTTGTGTGTACTTAGTTTCTGTACTATAACAAATGTCACAGTCTCTCAGTTTTTGTTAACAGGCATACCCAGTTCAGACATTCCATGAATGACAAACACATCACTGTAGGGCCTAAAATTTCCCTTTTACCTTATACTGTCTGCAACTCATTTCAGAGCCTACAGGCTTGACTACCAGTGCCTGAATTTAACTTGAATGGCTCATCCTATTTCAGGCTGACAGTCCATTCTTTCCCTGTGGAATGTTCCCTGTTTCTCCAGAGAAGAATTCCCCCGAGAGAATGGTGCTCTTATACAGTCATAGAAGATGGCCTTGCAAGGCATCAAAAAGCCATCTACTCCACCCTTCTGCCTTAGCAAGAGCTGGCTACTTTAGGCCATTCCTGAGCTGTCCTCATTGGTCACTGGCATTGGCAACCTCTCGCAAAGAGCCGTGATGCGCTGAAGTTTGTGTGCCTTTCTCTTACTGTTGGTTGTTGGTGGAGATTGCCAGTGTGAGCATAGCCCTGGGGGTGCTTTCTGACAACTTTGTGCACTGGCCACCTTGATCAACCTGCAGTCCAGCCTGGGCAGGTTTCCCCAGGCTTTTGCTTTGTCAGTGGCCAGTTCTGGGCCTTGCATTAATTTGTTCATGAGTCTTTTACCCCATGCCCATGTCACTCTTTGGTTCTTCTGTCAGGAGCTCTTCAAAATGAGAGGCTTGGCTTTTCAGTCCTGAATTGGTCATATATATTTCACCTTCCTGCTTCTTTCTGAACTCCTTGTCTGAAAAGAGATCATCTCATTTTCCTGCGGAATATAGCTCTCTCCAAATGCCTATACTACCATATCATATTTAGCATCCTCTGTTCAGGTCACTTGAAAACATTTAAACCATGAAGCTCCTTATGGATGGCTATTGTCAGAAAAAAAGCTTCCATCAGGTGTCTTCTTCTTTGCTTGTAGATACATACAGAACAGTCAACTGCATAAACCTTGTCCACTTTCCCTCCATGCTTCTGTCTATACTCAGGTGTGGTGAATGACATTCATTGCTCCATGCTGCTATAGTGGATATTTTCGAGTGCCTTAAATTCTTGGTACTTCAGGATGCTAAGTAGTCTGGCAGAGATGCCCTTCCCTCTGTACTGGAGGCTCTGTTGGTCAGCAGCTCGTAATGTGAGTCCTGGAATAACATGACCTGTTCCATGTGTGTCTCACAAGGTACATTTAAAAGTTACAGTTCTGCACATTATCTTCTTCAAGAGATGAAAATCACTTGTCCCTTTATGATTGCCTGAGAGTCACCTAAATCTCCATGCTTCAGATACATGGACCTGCCAGAAATCTGACCAGGCTACAGAGAATACCAGGATAACAACAGGACAACACACCCCTCACTTGCTTTGATACCCAGACTGTCACAGACTAGACATTCAACTTTGCAGCTGACACAGCTGAGGAAAGCAAGGGGAAAGAATTTTGTGCTTGTTGGTGCACAGAAATGTCCCTGGCTGTCTTGAAGAAACCAAGGAGTTGTATGGAGGCAGTAGGTTACCAGATTCCTCACCTGAAAGAAAGATTAGGTTGTTTCCTGTTGTACCTGTCTGGCTGCCTTCTAATGCCTCCTTTCAGGTGTGGCTTCCTCCATACAGCCCACCTGGTCAGCTTGGCAAGCTCCTTGTCCACCTGGCAGAGCCCAGAAGCCTAAACCTCCCCAACGTGGAGCACTGCCTGGCTTGCAGTCCCTCAGGAAAAGTACGGTAGCTCAGGAGTTTGAAAGGTTTTTTTCATCTAAAGGAGATCTGCATAGCTCTAATGGGGAAACTCATTCCAGGGAACATAAGAACGCACCTTGTCCTAAAAACCCTTTCTGAATGATGAGCAAAATACCGAACAGACACAGTATGCACTTGGCCTTCTCGCAATGCCTATTATTACCAATTATTGCTGAACAAAACCAGGGAAAGATCTCTGGAGGGTAGCCATACATTTTCAGCTTGTTCTTGAAGGTCTTGCAGTATTTTGGCTCCTCTTTGATCTTTAAGGAGCCCAAAGAGTCAAGTGTGCATATATTCAACGTGTACATAAATTGTAGGCTCTATAAAGAATGCTACAAATTCTTACTTTTGGAAAGAGGTCTCTGACCTCAGTCTCCTTGACTTTTAAAAATCACCTTATGTGTGCATTTTTTTTTCTATTTTGAACTTCTTGTTGTCCATCTCATGCTAAAACTGGTATGTAATAAATGCTGCTTGATCCCACTGTGGACAAACTTAATACCCGGTTCTGAAGACCCATGTACCTCCCTTAATTTACTGCACGTGCCTCTGACAGCTCCTGTTTCTCGGTTAAAGTCACTTGGAAATTTATTTAATAAAAAATATTAATAACGTAAATCCTAAAATCTTCTGAAGTTATGCTGGCCACAGGGTACCTTTTTATAATCTGTTTCAGGCACAACTTTTTCTTACAATCAACTTCATGTTTCTCAAAACAGTACGTATCAGTGGTAGCAGAGTCCTGAGGTTTTGGAGCTAGCTGTGCAACAGAGGAGAAGTCAGTGACAGAACTGAAGTAAGGGAGAGTTCAGTGCTCAAAATCCATGATGTACACCTCCAGTAGGACAACACAGAGTAAATAAGTTTTCCACAAGATGAAATTGTCTTCAATGCTAGGACAAAGTACCTGGAAGTCTTTATCTTAAAGACATTGCATTAGGTATGGCATTAACATGCTTGAAGAACACACAAGGTAGAAAGAAGTAGAAAGAAGGCTTCTGGTTGCTGTTCAAGGTAGTGTTCAGCATCAAGTGATACAGGTGAGTCAGCTGGCTTTAAAGAGAAAAGAAATAGCTGAAGATACGTCATAGTCAGTAAAAATATAATTAAACCCTTTCTCTAAAATGATTAGTTTTCCAGTCACCGCAGGCCACATCTTCCCACACTGGCCTCATGTCAGAGATCAAACCGCCTCTGTTATTTGGAATTCAAATGCAGCCTGTCCTACAGTTTTGCACAGACAAGTTGCCAATAGAAGGACTTGAGGAAAGAACTATTTAGAAAATCAAAGACTAGCTTCAATTTAGGGACCTGATTTTGCTAAATACAAAAGTAAACTGAAGTCTCCAATTTGCATGTATAATATATTTTGCATAATAAGAATGGCAACAGCAACTGGAAACCACCTGCAAACTTAAAATATCCCATAAAATCTTTAAAAAATATATTAATATCAACAAAATTATTGGCTCTTATCCATGATTCTATGAGTGTCACATCACTGTATGTCCAGCTAAAGCATATAGAAAACAATTTGGACTGTCATTGCTGATATGATTCTCCCACCTTATACTTTCCCAATAATTACATAGACAGTGATCTGCCTTTAAAATATACCTCGTGGGATACACAAATAATCAAGTCACCTGACCGACAACTTTCTACGGTACTTTATGTCACAACGCAAACTTAAGATAATGGTGAAGTTTCATGCTTGCAGTTTGATTTCCAGCAGGACACATTCCACCTTGAGCTAGTTTTCAACCACTTGCCAAAAAAGAAAAATAAGCTGCTGCATTTGGATATGGAGTGTGAAATCACCCGGATGGGAGTAATGTGAGTGCACATAATTGTACACCTGTTAGTTATTTCTGAGAAGCTAACCTGTTCATGCTACAATTAGGTACAGTGTAAATCACGAAGACAGAAAACACATTCAATCAGTTGGACATGGTGATGGAAAAAAAAATCAGATTTCATGGCTTGATAGAAAAATCACATTAGGGTCTAAATGAATTATTTCTATGACTCAAATAAATTATCATCCAGGCTTACGTTCTTCTATTAACAAGATGAACATTTTGGGGAGAGAGACTTATATACTCCAGGGGAAGGTGGGTGTAAATCACTGCAGTCAAGGATACAGGGGTTTAGCTAGGGTATGCACTGGGAGTTGCTCTTAAGCAGGGAAATATACTTCTAGGGGGGAGGCCAATGAGAAATTTCCTTGATGTGAATGGTACCATATCTGGTGCATTTTCCAGACGTAAGCCCTCAAAACTTCCATTTGCAGTGTCAAAAGATGATTTGCTGGCATCACGTCAGCAACCCTGTGCTTTGAAGATAAATGTAAGCCAAGGCTGTGGCAGCAGCCTTCAACACCATGTCAGCAACACAGAAGGAGTTTGCACTGCAGTGTTTTGGTGCAATAGAGAAACGAGCCAGCCTCAAGCACTACCGTGGAGCTTAAAACTTGATCATCCATTACTGGCAAACCCAAACACCAGTGGCTCTGATGCTGGCAGCTTGACATGGTGCCATTCCCTTTCTCAGTGGCTGCTGTCTCGCAGAATTCACTGGTGTGCTGTTGTGTGATGGATTGTGTGTCAGGGTGAGGCATCTGCATGTACCCATTTCCAAAATATACAGTACCTCTACGAGAAGTTGTCTCACTCGCTCAACACTTTTGCTCAAATAAGAATAATATACATATGGTATGGCAAGCAACTGGTTTTGTAGGTTTCTGCAGCCTTAAAAAAAATAATTACCACATTTTACCCACATACTTTTAAAACTCTAACAAAAAGAAATCTCCTATGGAGCCTCAAGTAGTAAGAAAATCTCATATGTATAAATACATACCCATTACGTGAAATACTTGTTCTGTATTGCTGTGTGTCCTGAAATAATGACCTGCATCAACAACAAGAGTTATGTTACGACAAACATCACTAAATAATATATTTTGCATACAATCTTTAGCTCAGCAAGCCCTGGGCTTTATTTTGACAACACAGGCCTTTATTCAAAGCCTCCTGAAGGCAACAATGAGCCTTTACTTTTCTGCAATAGGCCTTGTGTGGAGCACGTAGCTTTCTGAGCATGCTTACAGTCTCCTTTCTGTACGAGTTAGTGAGGTACAAGGCCAATGAAGCCCATGGTAGTGCAGCTAGGCAAACTGAGTAGGAGATGAGCACAGGAGCCAAGGACATGCAGCAGCTCTTGTGAAATCATCAATCATTTAATTTGTTCTAACATATTTAAATTTACTTTGATTTGGAACTGTTCCAAGCCAAAAGACAATGGCGCACAGCCAACAACTTAAATATCTCTTAGGGCCATAAATATGGTACTCAGTCTTTGCATACATCCACTTTTAGTGTCAATTCCACTTAGACACGCTTTCTGAAAAAGCAGTAGATGGTCCAGATAAGTATTATCCTCTATTACATCTTCAAAATTACATCATTTGGACTCCTGTGGAAACAGGTCTTTTTTTGATGCAATAGGTGCATGTTTACGTATCAGCAAGGGTCAGTTTTAGTGCTTATAAATCTTGCATAATCACTTCCTGATTTGGGCAGTACTGGATGGCACCATTGTCATGATAAATGAGAATAAACCAGTGAATGCAAAAGAGATTGTCACAGCAGAACTGCTGGCTGGGTGACTTTGGAACTTTATTATGTCGTGCTTACTAAGCAGTCCTAAATATTCAAGGTATGAAGCAAGTTAGATTTAATGATGCTTTATTAGAATACTAAAAATTAATTAACTTATTTATTAAATTAAGGCTTTTTAAATGACATCTTAACGTGCTGTAAGTAAGACAGAGGATGGTCAGCATTAATTCCACTACAGTTGAGAAGGAAAGGTAAGGGAGAGTTGGATCAGACCACCTCTGGAGCATGTGCTGCTAGTCCTCTTTCAAGAGGAACTGCGTCTCTTCAGAAGGAAAGAAGTGGAATGGTGGATTAGGATGGTTGAGCTGGGGTTTATAGAGTTTATCTAGAATGAAAACTAACAGGGCAAGTGAGTCCGCTTAAAAAGAGAACGTGTACATGCTGTGTACACTGGGTATAGCTTTGTGATGGTAGTCTGCCTCTATCACTAGAATACGTCCCAGCCTTGGCCACCCTTTATCTGAGGGACAGCAGGATGCTGGCCACCTCAGTGCAGCTGGGGCCGTGCCTTTTTCTGTGTCTCTGGAGTAACCACTGTGCTTTGAGCAGTCTGCTACAATAATAAACACAGAGGTGGATGGTGGGAGTGGTGAAGCAATCAGCTGCACTTTCTGCTAACTTCATTTTGACACGCACTGCAGACTGAATATTTTTGATTTCATCCTAATGCTGAAACCACAACTCCAGCAAAGTCAACCTGGGAATTGTGAGCCAGATGAAATAAGTGTTAATTTGGTAAATTCTTGTACAAGATCTTCTTTCATGATTAGTAACTGAGGTGTGGACACCAGGCCTGCTTTAAGGGGTGCGTCTGTCACCATTAACAAGATTAGAGCACACGGGCTTTGGAACAGAGGAAAGCTGATCTCCTAGTGTAGCTTGATGCCTTCAACACAATTTCCAGGGAATCAGCACATCTGTAGGCAAAACAGAGCAAGGACACAGCAGCTGAAGCAGTGTGCAAAAGGAGCGCAGGAGAGCAGACAAGGCTCAGAGTGTCTTTCCACCCTGCAGTGATAATCGCCTGGCCAGTGGGGAGGGATGGAGCAGAGGGAAAGATAGGCAGACAAGGCTTTCCCACGGGGAAAAAATCCTTATGCCCTACAGGGAGACAAGCAGCCCAGAGCCTGGAAAAGAAAACAGGGACTTATATTATAATCTTTGCCTTCAGAAACTGCAACGGTCATTGCACAGTCTGTTGGACAAAACTGCACAACTCAGGTAATTGTGTAAGGTGCAGCACTCACACTTTCCCCCTTGTTTCCAGGAAAGAGGTAGAAAAGGAGATTGCACGCTGGGAAAAAAAAGGCTCCTAGTAATAGAAACTAACAACAAATTCAGCTCCAAAATGATAAAGAGATGGTAGTTATTCCCCAGAAAATCTGAAGTACATACGATTGCATTTCACCTTCTATGGGAGAGACTGGTGTCTGCTTGGCAAATCCAGGTGGAGATGTAGGTGCAGACCTTGTTGCCAGATGCAGCAGAGACAGCAAAGGAGACGTGTTGGTACTGAGAACCTGCAGAGACCCTTTTGGCTAGGGCTGATTTGGATCTGGGCAGCCACTTCCATGTGAAATGGAAGTTTACAAGTTGGTCTTACACTGTTAGTGTCTAAATATAAGACGCCAAAAGCAAAAAAAAAACCAAAAGAGAGATTAAACTGTACGTGGTGGAGGCAGAAAACGTGAATGCAGGAGGGTGAAAAGCGGACACCTGTGCAGCGTCCTGAATGATTCAGTGCTGAAAGAGCAAAGTGATTTATAATGCTTACTCCTTTTTTTTTTTTTTTTTTTTTTTAAATGCTCTTCTCTCTAAATCTGTTTATTGTCCAAGTCTAGCAGGTTCTCGATGTCAGACTGACATAATGATAGCTTTCCTCTGTCAAGAGAGAGAAAACAGTTTGCTACATGCTTGCCTGACACTCCTCATTATCATCTGTGCAAAACGAGCACTGAAAGAGAAGAAGAAATTAGAAAAACTAACTCCCTCTTCCTGGAGTCATTCGTCAAGAGCTTTAGTTGCAAATGTTCCCAAACTTGCAACACAACCTCTTGAAACAAGAGCTGACTTCTTGCTAAATTCCAATATTAGTCACAGTTCTGTGGTCACAGCTCTTTGTTTTTAAATAGAAACCTTTCTCATGGCTGTGACAAGTTACTTTGTGGAGGTAAGAAAGGAAGGTGGGCGAGCTTAGGCTGCTGTTTGCCATCCTCTGTCGCAGGTGACCACAGAGGGCAGGGCCGCGGGGGAAGGAACAAAACAAGCTCTCCAGAGACTGACAGACGCATGGGTTTCTGGAGGGTGAACAATGCAGGCAGTGTTACCCACAAATGAGACCTTTCAACACCCTTGGAAAGGAGAAAACTTAAAAAATTAAACACTCTGCAGCGGGTTCCTAGTGTCTTATATTCACTGCCAGCTATAGACAAACAAGCCTGCTTGTGTAAGCTTGTTAATGGGGAGAAATACATCTGATTGGTATGGTATTTGAAGATGATTAATGAGAGGGCTTCTGACAGGATAAACTTTCGTTCCTTTTATGTGTCCTTGGCTGTAGGCAGCACCTGCTCACTTGCAGCGACGCGCTATCTGGAGATCTGTCACTGGAGCTGGCCGCCTGCGTCAGCAGGACTTAGAGTTCCCACATCAGATGATGCAGAAGGATGCATTACTGTCCCTGATAGTAGCAGGAAGAGCTGGGGGTGCCAGGGCTTAGGGCAAAGGTCCCACCAGACATGCACCCAGGTTCCCTGTGACCACATGGAATAGTCATAGAAAGGCTCATGGGGAACACGCAATCTCAGCCCCGTTCCTGGTGGTCTGTATTCACACCCACCCACCTCTCCTGATCACAGCAGTCAGGCCGCTGACTTCTAGGGGCTGGAGATCAAACTGTTCTCTCAGTTAATCCATACTGGAGCCCCCTGTGGAGGAGGCCTGTTCTGTTGCTGTTAGTGCCACTGCCATCCCAAGTGTCAAATATGTGCAAGCCCTCAACATTTTGACCCTGGTCTCTATTGCACCCCCAACGACCAACCCAGGAGTGAATTCCTCACCCTCCCCATCAGGGAGGAGACAGGACTCAACCACATCCAGGGATACCAAGGTCTGAAAGAACTCTTCTGTCTCATGACAAACCAGGGAAAGCTAGGACTAGGAGAAGTGTAGCTATTTCACAGACTGTGATCTAAATCCAAACTTCCAGAAAATTTTGATCAGGGCTCAACAAGTCTGATAATAGTTATTGAGAGCTACACCCAGAGGCATGCAGAAATCTATGTCAACTGTGCAACATAAACATCCTCTCTGAGCAAACGTGGCCAACGGAGCAGCCAGTAGAGTACGTCCCAGACGTCTTTGCTCTGGTCTCAGGGGACAATGCATTCTCCTTCGCCTGCCCATCAACAGGAGAATCCAAAGGCCTCATGCTCAAAGGTCTTGTCTTCTTTACCACTAGTAGCTTTCCACAATGAACTTAAGTAGGTACCACATATAGGTGCCTACAACTGATTTATTGTCCTTTTCTACCTTCCCTGCACTGCTAGGAGAACTGTAGATGAACAGAGCTACCCATGTGTCATAGTGCTGAGGTGAGGCACTTGGGCTTGGTACAAAGCATAGGGCTTTTGTACCAAGCATAGGGCTTGGTACAAAAATTCGCAGGGTTTGAGACTCAAACAACATGTTAAGCACCTTCTCCACCAACCACAGTGGAGGAACGCTGGCAGAAAAATCAGCAAAACCGTGAATGAGCATTTGCTAGCACCAGCCCTCGTTCCTTATCGTTCTTGAAGTCAACAGCAGGGACACCATGAATTCTGACATCACTGATTTCAGTCTGTGGATATTCACTACTCTGTTGTAAAACAAGCCGTAACAAGACTAAAATGACCATGTTGACCCTGTAAACTTTGCTATGGTTAGGTCTTGGAGGCAAAGAAAATTTCTGTAACATTTTCACAATTACTTGTCAGCATATTTACTTTCTAACTAATTTATTATAGTATTCTAATATAGATAATTAATAATATTATCCTGCCAGCAAGAACAGGCTAGACTTTTCTCTATTTTGTGGGTGATTTGTTCATGATGAGATGTTGGTAAAAAGCACTCAACTACAGGTGCATGCAATGTCTATTTCCAGTGTAAAGACAGAAGTGACCACTGGAAGTCAGAGTGAACAGTTGGCTTTTTGTATGAAAGATGACAAGACACACCAGCTTGGAAGAAGAGAAACAGGGACATATTCTGAATGTTGCTTCAAGCACACCACTTGGTCAAGCAAGACCTGAATGTCTGGTAACATTCCAAAAAAAAAAGCATCAAAGCTAACACCTGGAGGCAGAGGAACTTCTTCTGAAAAGAGTTTCCATGGTTTGCTGAAATGGTGCGACTCCCTCAATCATCAGTCAGGATGGGCATACTGCCCAGCGGGTAACACTTGGGACTGCTTTCAAAAGACCTGAGGGCAATTAAAAAAGAATTGTGTCCAACAGTGGGTGGGTGTATGGTGGAAATTTTCAAGCTGCCAGGTCAACTTTTCACTCTTTCTCACTTGAAGATATGAAGTCCCTAAACAGTTGATTATTATCATCCAGAAGTTGATGATCACAGTCCCAGGTTGCAGCAGCATGAACCCTTCTTTGGAGTTCTTGGAAAGGTAAGAGGCATGATGAGGGGTGCAGCACAGGTTGACTTCTCTTCTGCTAGGCCATGTTAGTGGCTGCGGCCTCTCTGCCACTCAGGCTGGGTTCATGTCACACTGTCCAGTCTGTGCTGGACGTGTCTGGCAGTGGTTGTGTACGTCCAAATGGTGAAATGGGTGGACTGGGCCCAGCAAAGCTGGTAAGGAGTGTGTGTTTGAGAGAGACAGCTCTTCACACTGTTGTTCTCTGCATGACTAGGTTGGTGTTCTGCCTGGATTTGGATATTCAAGAATAAAACTGTGAATAGCTACACATTATAAGGAAGGCATTGAGCACAAGTGATGACGTTTTCCTAGACCTGAGCTTGCTCTGCACATGGTCAGTCTGGGCTTTCGTGTCACACTCCAGTGATTGCACTTTGAAAAGCCAGTAGAAGTGAGGAGGCTGGGTCAAAAGACAGCGGTAGCTGTGACACAAGGGGTAGGAAGTGAAAGCTGAAATTCTGAGATTCATTTTTTAAAAGCCAGGAAGCCTCTGTTCTCTGTAATGTATCTTCTCTGTCTCGACATCTCTGTTGTGCTAGAGTAGTTGCTGGAGTATTATAAAATAGTACCCTGATATTTGCTGGAGTGTTATAAAATAATACTCTGATCATTGAGCTGCAGCAATGGATTTTCCTTGTCCGAAAGGAGCTCCAGTAATTGTAGGTGCAAAAGATTAAGCATAACAGATCAGGCTTAACATATGGCTGGCCACAGAACAACTGGGTTCAAAGAAGAAAATCTGTTGCAGACAATGGAAAGTTAGAAATCATTTGTACAATAGTCCTGGTTCTCCAATTCCAGTTCCGCAGCTTTCACACGACAACACAGACACACAGTTACTGCAAAGCTCTGGGAAAAAAAATAATTATATATTTCCTCTGAATAATTCTTTAGAAGTTAAGTAGATATGTACATTATACCAATTATTGCTGAAACATAACAAAAAGATCTGTAAGTTGTCAATGTCTGATACAGTGTTTTCTTCTAGACAAGAGTGAGGGAGCACTTTTAAGTTTCACAGGCTGCAAATACATAACATATAGCCTTGTTACAAAGTGCAAAGACCAAGAAAACCATTGGGGAAATGCTTGTTTGAAAGAGCCACTGAAAAACTGCTGGTGTGAGAATCTTACATTTTTTTCTGGCGCAAAATTAAGTAAATATTTAGGAAAAAAAAAGAATATATTAGACCCATTTTTAACAAACATTAAACCTTAACTTAGAATAAAAAGACCTGAAGAAATCATATGTTCAAAACAACTTTTTAATAAGGAAGTGCTGATTATATGAGTATAGATTTGTGATTCCTTGTGTTCTTTTGGTTAACATTTAATATTGCAATTCTACTCATGGAAGGAACTTTACATTTCAGACCTCTGTGATGAGGTGTTAGTATGTTTCCAACTCCATTTTACTGTAAAGGTTTGTGTTGCATATCATAAAGGACATGGTAGTAGTTACCTTGAAAAGTGGTAATGCTGCCAGCAAGAGGTCTTTTACGTAAAGGCAGTCATGGACTTCCTTAAGTACCTCCCACTTGCCTTCAAGGTGCTACAGAAGAAGCAAAGTAGAAAAAAACAGCAGCTGTGGAGACAGTTGGAAAGTCAGTCACTCAGGAGAAAGGAGCTGTATGCTATGAAAGAAGCAGTCTCCCCAGGTGCACTCATGAGGATGTAGGGTGCTGACCCCACTGTTGTTGTGTGGGTTCTTTGCAGACTCCTGACTTGGATTGCTATACCCATGGCATATACCCATACTGCTCAGGTGGGTGTGGGTCACCCGGGAAGAATTTTACAGGCAGGATGAATGATGTAGGCAGATTTCTTAGCAGGTTTACAGCCGGTGTTTTGACTGCCCAGAAGAGGCATGCCAGAATATGAAATATGAAATGTAAGGCTGAGCTACTGAATGACTTTTTTGCCTGAGTCTCCACTGGCAAGGGCTCTAACCACACTGCCCAAGTCATGGAAGGCAAGAACAGGGGCTCTGAGAATGAAGAACCGCTCACAGTACGAGAAGATGAGGTTTGAGACCTCTTAAGGAACCTGAAGGTGCATAAGTCCATGGGACCTGATGAAATCCATCCATGGGTACTGAGGGAGCTGGCAGACGAAGTTGCTAAACCCCTTTCCATCATATTTGAGAAATCGTGGCAACCTGGTGAAGTTCCCACTGACTGGATAAAGGGGAACGTAACTCCGATATTCAAAAAAGGAAACAAAGAAGACCCGGGGAACTACAGGCCAGTCAGTCTCACCTCTGTGCCTGGCAAGGTCATGGAGCAGATCCTCCTGAAATCTTTGCTAAGGCACACAGAAAATAAGGAGGTGATTTGAGACAGCCAACATGGCTTCACCAAGGGCAAATCGTGCCTAACAAATTTGGTGGCCTTTTACAGTACTGCCACAGACTTGGTAGACAAGGGCAGAGCAACTGACATCATCTTCCTGGACTTATGCTAAGCATTTGATACTGTCCCGCATGACATACTGGTCTCAAAACTGGAAACTCATGGATTCGATGGATGGACCACTCAGTGGAAAAGGAACTGGCTGGATGGCTGTACCCAAAGGGTTGCAGTCAACGGCTCAATGTCCAAGTGGCGGCCAGTAACAAGTGGTGTTCCTCAGGGGTCGGTACTGGGACCAATACTATTTAACATCTCTGTTGGTGACATGGACAGTGGGATAGAGTGCACCCTCAGCAAGTTTGCTGATGACACCAAGCTCGGTGGCACAGCTGACACAGTGGAGGGAAGGGATGCCATCCAGAGGGACTTGGGCAGGCTGGAGAGGTGGGCTCATGCAAATTGCATGAAGTTCAACCAAGCCAAGTGCAGGGTCCTGCACCTGGGATGTGGCAACCCCAGGCACAAATACAGGTTGGGTGGAGAATGGCTGGAAAGCAGCCCCGAGGAAAAGGACTTGGGAGTCCTTATGGATGAGAAGCTCCACATGAGCCATCAGTGCGTGCTGGCAGCCCAGAGAGCCAACCATGTCCTGGGCTGCATCAAGAGAAGTGTGGCCAGCAGGTCTCGGGAGGTGATTCTACCCCTCTACTCTGCACTCGTGAGACCCCACCTGTGTCCAGCTTTGGAGTCCTCAACACAGAAAGGACATGGACCTGTTGGAACGGGTCCAGTGGAGGGCCACGAGGATGATCAGAGGGATGGAGCACCTCTCCTATGCAGACAGGTTGAGAGAGTAGTAGTTGTTCAGCCTCGAGAAGAGAAGGCTCTGGGGGGACCTTATAACAGCCTACCAATATCTGAAGGGAGCCTACAGGAGAGCCAGAGAGGGACTCTTTGCCAGGAAGAGCAGTGACAGGACAAGGGGCAACGGTTTAAAATTGGAAGAAAAAAGATTCAGATTAGATTAGATACCAGAAAGAAATTCTTTACTGTGAGGGTGGTGAGACACTGGAAGAGGTTGCCCAGGGAAGTTGTGGATGCCCCATCCCTGGAAGTGTTCAAGGCCAGGCTGGATGGGGCTTTGAGCAACCTGTTCTAGTGGAAGGTGTCCCTGCCCATGGCAGGGCGGTTAGAACTTGATGATCTTTAAGGTCCCTTCCAACTCTAATCATTCTATGATTCTATGATTCTATAAATCAGTGTAAGCAGAGGACACTAGCAAAAACTGAAAACCAAGCCATACTTTTTACCTTAATCATCCTCTTGGTTCCTGATGCCACCCTCAGCATCTACTAAGGAAACCCAGACACAATTCCTGGTAGCGCAACATAGTCTCTGGTGTACTGATAAACATCAAAAAACTTGAGAGGATTACAAGGACATCAGAACAGACTGTCAAAAATCTATTGTCCCAAGACTGTGAAGACTGTCTTTATTCTCAGATGACAGAAAACTTTTTGCATTTTTCTATATATTTGCTTAAAATGAAGACACCAACTGTACTTTAGGTGTCCATGTAACAAAAGCAAACCCACACTGTTAGTGAAGAGAATTATGATCTTCCATACTCAAAGAATGAAACTGAACATACCTCTTGTCAAATCTGACAAGAACTTTGCTGAAGTGTAATTCCTCTGCAGCAGCAATGAATTTCTGCTCTGAAAGGCTGAGATTTGTGTCAGAAAAAGCCCCGCCAGTCTAACAAAGAAAATGAAAGGTAGGATCTGATTTCTGTACCTAAGCCCTTTCTCCTGTAACTAGAGCTGGGACGTTACTGTTAGCTTCCTGGAAATGATTGAAAATGTGTGAAATGGAACTAGACCAGCCTAGTTTCCATGAGTGGTCAGAAATGTCCATCTGTATCAGATGCATGCAGGCATCGCATTACAAAAGAACTAAGGAGCAGTGGCTCTTTGGTGACAGCCTAGTTTTAGTGTGGAAAGATCTAGTCATCCTATGGATTATCACAAGGGACTGAAGCAGTCCCTTGGGTTCCTTCTGGGGATAAAGCTTGAAATTTGGTGATTTACAGACTCATGACATCGGTTCAATAGGAGACATTTTACAGAGGCCTCCAAATCCATGAACATGAAGTATATTTGATTCTTACCTTGGAAACAAATTGCAGGGTACCAAATTAGAGCAAAAGCTCCAACCAGATGGTAATGGCAAACTATGACATTTTTCTTTTGATAACCATTGTATGAAGACTCATAGCTGTCCTAACCCCTGCACATTTACAGCTGGACAGACACATGGGAATAGCAATCTCTGATCAAATCAAAATATCCCACCTATCACTGCATCTGACAACGAACAAACACAGATTCTGGGAAAGGAATGAGTTACAAGAACAAGCATGTAGTGATACTCACCAGAATAATTATTCAGCCTCCAGTGAATTGTTCAGGTAGTTTCTGAGTCACAGGTGGTACCTTTGTATTTCACATACTTTCATGGATTTCTCATCCACATGTTTGTCCAGTTGTTTTTTGAACTTGTTTAAATTTTTAACACCCATATTGTCCCATCACAACCTGTTTCACAGAGCACTCCCCATTTGCATGGAAATCAACTTCTCCTTTTTTTGTTTGGAACCTGCCATATCATACTCATAGCTTTTGTCTACAGACAGTATTACTTCAGACCTGTTAGAAAGTTAAGAAGGAAAACGGCTTTACACTTAACAAATACCTCTAACTACTTGAAGCTGACTTTAGAATATGTTTAGATTTTTTTTTAGCTGTCAACTTAATAGTTTTCTGAGCTTTTATCACTGAATATTAATCTCCACATAACAGCAATGAAGAAGAAAGGGTAGCAAAAGGAATGTGTACCGTGTTTTAAATACTGAAGCTGCATCAGAGCAAGCCTTTAAAAGTAATCCAGTGACAGAACTCCAGTTCTGCAGAAAAAAGTTATTACTTTCTTCTTGCCCTATTCCGGAAGATGGCAACCTGTGAAATTAATGGGGAGCAAGATGAAGACACAAAGAAGACAGAAATACTACTGTACATAGCAGACTATCAGACTGTGAAGTTAAATCAACAAGGTAGCTTGTTTTTATGGGGTGGATAACTTTACGAGCAAGACACCACATACTGCATTAATAATGATGACAGCAAAATTCTGAGAAGATTGAGACTGCTCCCAAGGACCAGAAGGCAAAACTCTCTTGAACACTACAACTATCATTATCTTGTTCTTCGTTTCCCTGTATGTCTTCCTATTATAATGACGAAATAGCAACTTTTGGGGATCAGAATGTCCACATTCAAACCGTGAAAACAGCTGCAGTTCAGTAAAACAAGATTCTCATAGAAATCACTAGAAGCGTGCCAGAGGGAGAAGTAGAAACTGCTAGTTAGAGCGGAGCACACCCTAAACACTCAGATGTGCCCCAAAATGTATAAGCATCAGTGATAGAATTAAATCTGGCCAGGGACATCAAGGGCAACAAGAAAAGCTTCTACAGGTGTGCCAAGGATAAAAGGAAAACTAGGGAAAATGTAGTCCCTCTCAGGAAGGAAATGGGCAACCTGGTCACCTGGGATATGGAGAAGACAGAGGTAAACAATTACTTTTTTGCCCCAGTCTTCACCAGCAAGGTCTCTAAGAACACGGCCCAAGTCACAGAAGGCAAAGGCAGACACTGTGAGAATGAGGAACACTCGCTGAAGAAGACCAGGTTCAAGACCATATGAGGAACCTGAAGGTGCACAAGTCCATGGGTCCTGATGAGATGTATCTGCCGGTCCTGAGGTGGATGAAGTTGCTAAGTCACTATCCATCATATTTGAGAAGTCATGGCACTCTAGTGAAGTTGCCACTGACTAGAAAAAGGGAAACATAATCCCCATTTTTTAAAAGGGAAAAAGGGAAGACTCGGATGGAACTACAGAACAGTCAGTCTCTCCTCTGTACCCAGCGAGATCATGGAGCAGATCCTCCTGGAAACTCTAATAAGGCACAAGGAAAATAAGGAGGTGATTGGTGACAGCCAAGGGAAAATTGCACCTGGGAAATTCGGTGGCCTTCTACAATGGGATTACAGTGTTGGTGGACAAAGGAAGACCAACTGATATAATCTACCTGGATTTGTGCAAAGCATTTGACACTGGCCTGTACAACAATTTCTTGTCTCTAAATTGGAAAGACATGGATTTGACAGAGGAACCACACAGGTGGATAAGGAATTGGCTGGATGGCAAAGAACTGAGGTCAATGATTCGATGTCAAACTGGAACCAGTGACCAATAACATTCCTCAGGCATTAGTGCTGGGACTGGTGTTGTTTAACATCTTTGCAGCAACATGGACCATGGGACCCAGTGCACCCTCAGCAAGTTTGCTGACAACACCAAGCTGTGTGGTGCAGTCGACATGCTGGAGGGAAGGAATACCATCCAGAGGGACCTGGACAGGCTTGAGAGGTGGACCTCATGTGAATCTCATGATGGTCAACAAGGCCAAGTGCAACATCCTGCAGCTGGGTCACAACAATCCCAAGCACAAATACAGGCTGGGTGGAGAATGGATTGAGAGCAGCCCTGAGGAGAAGGACTTGGGGACACTGGTAGATGAGAAGCTCAAAAAGATCCAGCAATGTGCACTTGCAGTCCAGAAAGCCAACTGCATCCTGACTGCATCAAAAGAATGTTGCCAGCAGGTCAAGGGAGGTGATTCTGCCCTTCTACTCTGCTCTGATGAGATCCCACCTGGAGTACTGCGTCCAGCTCTGGGCCCCCACCCTAAGAAGGACATGAACCTGCTGGAGCAAGTCCAGAGGAGGGCCACGAAGATGATGGAGCATCTCTCCTATGAGGACAGGCTGAGAGAGTGGAGGTTGTTTAGCCTGGAGAAGAGAAGGCTCTGGGGAGACATTATAGCAGCCTTCCGGTAGCTAAAGGAGGCCTACAGGAGAGATGGGGAGAGAGTCTTTATCAGGGAGTGGAGCAATGGTATGAGGGGTAGCGGTTTAAACTGAAAGAGGGTAGATTTATATTAGATATTAGGAATAAATTCTTTACTGTGAGGGTGATGAGGCACTGGAAGAGGTTGCCCAGGGAAGTTGTGGATGCCCCATCCCTGGAAGTGTTCAAGGCCAGGCTGGATGGGGCTTTGAGCAACCTGGTCTAGTGGGAGGTGTCCCTGCCCGTGGCATGGGGCGTTGGAACTCGATGATCTCTAAGGTCCTTTCCAACCCAAGCCATTCTATGATTCTGTGATCTGTGATCTGTGAGTGAAAAGCACCCAAACCCACCAGGACAGGTTTTAGTAGCAAACCTTCTGGAAGATAATGCCAACTATGAAGAGGATACTTTCCATACTGATTAGCTAGGGCAGACTCTTTCAAACATCACTGTTGCTGTCACATTCTGAATACTAAGATCATGCTTTAGAAAGTGCCAAAACTGAACAGCAAGGTCTTAGACTGAAGGGCTGGCTGTGGTTTACTGGCACATACATTCCCCATACGCCTTAAAATCAGGTCTTGCCTAAGCCCCCATAGAGCAGAAACCTCTCTTCCATAACCTCAATATGTATCAAAGCTCTGAAATAGTTAAGCAGACCAAGTGACACATGGGTGTTTGCCTCTGTTTTGAAGTTTAAAGGAAGGAAAAAACCCTCCATCGTGTGCAAATCCTATGCGAGTTCCTGCAGGCACAGCATACGGGTGAAAAAGCCCTTCCACATCTGTGTTTATTATGACAAATACCATTTAATCTCCCACCCTGCATTGCAACTGCTGGTTATTTTTAACAATATGACAACAAAGGGGGGGAAAATGGAAGGTGTGTCCCACCCTCCACCCCTATGCCATTATCTGAAGAGCTACTTTAAGCAAATTACTATTCTGGGTTATCTGCCAGCTCTCCACTGTCAATGTCAAACCAAAAAGAAAAGCAGGAGACTAGCCCTGTGTTCTTTATATCTGAATAAGTAAATGCTTTCCCAGCAATGTCAGCAGAGGGATGAGAGAAGTCAACTGTTAATAGACAAACTCCCTCATAGAGAAGGAATGAAGTAGCAGGCAGGTTAACTTAAGCCTTAATTAACTGATTCCATCTGTTAAATTGCCTCACCTCAGAAATACAGAACAGGAGAGAAAACTCAAGTGGAAAGGGGAAAATCAAAAATTCTCCACTTTGCTCTGAGTCCTTATGCATAAGTTATGGGTACAACAAACAGGCAGCTGTAGCCAAAAGAATCAAGTGGCAGATACTGTATAAACCTTTGCATAGTGGGAATGTCTATATGCTGGGATGTTTTTAGTGGGTTTTAGTGAAAATTTTGGGAAAAAGAATTACTGTGTGAAAAACTTTTGGTTTCCGTGGTATATTGTGCTGTATTATTTCTATAGAATCTGCTGTGCGTGGACCAAGTATTTTAATCTGTCCCATTGTAAAGTACCAGAATAACTGTTGCTTGGGTATCACTACAAGTCTGCACTCCTGCTTATTCGAGAGCTGTCTGTTCTAGTCAACCTCAAAAGGCTCACTCCAAGACAAGATTGGTGTCCTTAAGACAAGGGGATGAACAGGACATACCTGCACTTCCTGATGCTTGGGCTTAAGGGGCTTCAGCCTAGACCTGACATCCTAGATACTAGTCATTGTCTGACCCAGAAGCTTTGCAAAGCTATATTTTTTAATATTTAAAGAGTCTTTATTTAATAGATCTATTCAAGGCATTAGCAAAATGCTGTACCAGTTGCTTTGGGAATTTTAGGACTCCAAGTTCAGAATAGGTCTGGGTCTTCTTCACTGTATGAAGAACCTTCTCAGCTTCCACATAATTTGGCTTATAAAACCAAAATTTTACATGGTTACTCTTAGACACTAGAAACTCTTATGTAAATTTTACCTCCCAGCACTTCAGTATTTATTCTCATTCTATCCTTTTCAGAAATAAGAGGAAAAAGCATGCAAAATTACTCAGTGAAGTTATCCTTTTCAACACATAGTCAACCATTTATCTTCTCCGAATTTCTTATTTTGGTTCACCTGTGGAAATTAGGTACTCCTCCAGGAATTTTAGCCCATGATATCCTCAACAGCAACACACACCACCTAGGTGTCAGGCTCGACAGTATCTGCCCTGTCTCTCCAAGTCAACACTCCATGGGCAGTGTCAGCCATTTATGGATGCAGAAGGCATGGGAATGCCTCAGCCCCACCATCCAGCCCCACCAGCACAGCCTTTCCCCTCTCCTTACACCAGCAGTTAGAAGAAGTGTCACATGAATTTCCAATGGAAAGTGAACTGTAAATAAAATGCAGTGGAGCATTTTCTCATCATACGTGTAAATTTCTTTTCATAAACCTGAGCTGTGCAGTCTAGTCTCTTTGACAGAGTCATGATGCATAAAGGTAGTCCCAAGAGAGACGAGGCTCTGTATTAGCCATGAAGCCACAACTCCCTGTCTGCCACAAAACAGTATCTTTCCATATATCGTCCTAACTCAAGGAACCTTTCAGTTAGAAATAATGAGATTATGTCATGTCTCCTTTCAGAAAGGAAACTAGTTCTATTGTTCTTGAAGGTCTATCGAAAAAGTCTCAAAAATATGATACCTTGATTTGCTGATATTTCTCCCCATACATGTATTTGCTTTCATTAAAGTCACTAGACAAATTAGATAATTGCTTTCTTCACTGCAATTTGGAGAATTATCATATTTGTTTATATTTTTAGCTTCAGTGGCTATCTAGAGTTCCTTACGTTCTTTTAGAGGTGTGATGTTTCAAAATTAGAGCTTTCCCTGCCTGTAACATTGTCCAGTTTGCTTGGGAAAAAAGAAAGTTAAAGTTTTCTTTTCAAATTCTTAATTGAATTACTTTATACTTAAAAGTTTTCTGGCAGTTTAGTGGGAGCATTTTTGGGCACTCAGACCAGTCTGGTCTATAACCAATTTTGTGGAAGAATGCTCAACTGGAAAGAAATTAAAACAGGATAATTTATTCACACTACACCACTGAAAACTTAAGCCTTTCAGTAAATGTTTTTCATAGGTTCTGGGTACACTGGTAACTTCAGACAGTAAACTACCCAAATTGCATGACAGAAACTCTTTCCTTTTGTTTTTCTACTCTTGAGTTTAGACAAAAAGCACTGGATGTTTCTTCAGTTTCTATGAAACAGAAACCTTTTTCCTTTTTCTTTTCTTTTTTTTTTTTTCTTTTTTTTTTTAAATTTTTATTTTTTATTTTTTTCTCTTCTCTTTTCTCTTTTCTCTTTCTTTTATCTTTTTTCTTTCCAGTCTTATGATTCCATTGTGTTTGCTGCCTCAAACAAAAAGCAAGCCTGTTCTAAGATGAGACATAGAAAATCTTTTATCAAAAGAAAAAGCAAGGCTCCTTAAACATGAAGTAAGCTGGGCTTCTAAATGCTCGGACTTACACAGGTGTAGAGCAAAGCATGAGCAGCAAGCAGAGTGAAGCAGGAAAACATTGCAGGGTAGAGTAGGTGGTAGAACAGAAAATTGTTTTGAGCTCTTGGACTGAGCTGCTCTTTCTTCTTTTTATAACACCTCCACAAAAGCCTTCTCTGAAAGTGGAGTACCTTTACTTTAAGTGGTGTGAGTTCTTGTGCTAATGTGGTTTACAAAGGTAAAACTATTTGATCCATAAAATGATTCATATAACCAGCTTATTTTAGCCTGATCATGGCTGAGTGGCTGTCTAGACCACTAAATCAAGCGCCTGACCATAACGAAATTACTAGAACAAGTCTCACTGACTTCATCAAAGCTCACGTTTTATCAACAGGTTTTCAGTTTGAAGGTTTTACCAGATCAAAAGGGAGAAAAGTGCTAGTAACCTTTAAGAAATTCTGATTAATACCCTGTGCCTTCTAGTGATGTACAAGCATCACTAAGAAGCAAACCTTTATGAAAAAGAAAATCTAAGGCATCTTTTCCTGGACCTGGTTACGTGTCTCTGGCTTAGAAAGTTCTGTAAATATCAATGTGAAAAAGTACCTAAATACTATTGCAGGCACGTATGGTGGAATGAAACACTTTGACGGCTGCTTTCTGAGTCAACGTAGTAAGAGAACACTGGGACAATCTTCTTTCTGGTGGAGTTGCTGCTGAACGCATTTACTTACACATAAAAGCAAACTACTGGAGAGAAACCTTGCTGACTAGACACTTTCACTGCTGCATTTTTCTATTGGCATATTTCACCATTAAAACCCAGTTAAAGGAGTGTTGCAGACACGGTAAGCTGGTTGGACTCTCTCTAAATGTACACAGATACACCTGAAGACCTGCTCAGATAGGAAATAATGATCTTTGGCCAGAGTTTTTGTTTTCTTAAGGAAACACTTTAATTAATGTTAGCTGTTGCTATGCAACTAATTAAAACCCTTGCTCTGGCAATATTTTCTACAGCTGTAGCTGAGTTCCAGTCTTCAAAAACGTGGAAAGCTACTTCTGCATGTAATAGTACTGCAACGTGAGCTCTTGGGCCACAGACTGATATTAGGGTCCTTGCTCCCATTTGGAAGAGTACTTCAACCCCTCTCTACCACTTCTCCCTGACTTTCTCATCTGCAGCACCATTAATCCCTCCAGAACAAGACAATGATGAGGTTTATTGTAAACCCTGTGGGTTCTGGGAGAGAAGAATTGTGCATGCTGTGTGTTTTGCTAAGCCCCTGAGAGAGGAACAATGAAACAGGGATCTTGTAAAGGATTTATGATGCCTGGGATTAAGGAAATGTGTGAATGCTCTTGCTTAACTAGTCTGAGGTAAGAGAAACATGTGGAACACTTCAGTGCAGCATTACTAATGTTTCAGTGCAGGTGCTAAATAAAGCAAATACTTATATCAAAGCTCTTGTTCCAGACTTCAAATAGACAAACAGAGTGAAACATGTAGTTCAGAAGTGAACTTAGGAAACTATTCCAGTGACTATAAACACAATGACACTTCCTAGGCTGTTATGGGGATATCAGCTGCATTCCCATTTACGACTGTACCTGGCTTCACTTGCAGGCACAGGGATCCCATCCCAGCAGTCTCTGGGCAGCAGTTTTCATCAAAGGCTGAAGGACTGGAGGTATCTATCACTGAATAGCTAACCAGAAGATGGATCCCACTGCTAATCTCTTAGCTCTGAACCTGTTACATTTAAACTCTTGCTCTGTCTTAAGCATTCTGGAAGACGTTGCAAAGGTTATTTTGTGTTTGTGCTCTGTCTCAAATGGTACTCCTAGTACCTTTTCGAGTAGGGAGGCACCAATAGACCATTTGGATTCATATCAGGAATGACAAGGATGACAGAAGATTTCCCTGTGCCTCTTGCACCATCTCACCGTTGAAGAAATATTTTAGGATAATACAAAAAATTGTCCTCTTAATTGCAGACGTTCTAGAAATTTGACAGTATGATGTAAATGGGAAGATGTCTATAGCACTTGTAAATCTGTGTGCTCTATCTGAGACAAGAGCACCAGCTCCTTGCTCACCCTCAGGTCTGCAGTCATCAGCCAGAATTTGGAAGTTTTCAGTCATCAGATTCTTATTATTTTGTCTTCTGCAGGTGCTGAACTATAATAACAGCTTTGCCAGTGCTGTACTAATCAGTCCCTGATCATTACTAGCAATTATTTGTTTCTGATGTTATTGCTTTTTTACCCTTGCTTTTGAGCCAAAAGGTACACCTCTCTGCTGAAGGTATGGCAGAGCTAAATCAGTGCCCACAGTCAGGTCACAACTGCTGGAAGTGTCACTGTTCTTGAGTGTGATTAAAAGGCAGCAAAGGCATCTGTAACTAGAATTTACAAATGCAAACCCCTGCTGACAAAGAGAGCATTTCAACATCTTGAGGCTACACAGCTTCCTGCAGCATCATTCTTCCTCCTTCATAGCCACCATCTTGCTCTAAGCCTTCTCCTTCTCTTATATAAAAGCTGTGCTGCACCTTTCCTAAGTGATGAAGGTATGAACTCTTGTAGGCCTGACATAAATAATGCGGCTGAGCTGATAAAAAGCTGGCCTGACGTGCCTTTATTAGGCAACAAAATTAGTGGTGGTTTCAGAAGTTGTGTTTTCTAAACTGCTGGAGAAAGCATGTGTTGTATATTATAGTGTCCCTTCCACTACCTGTGTCTCTCATATTGTGCATGTTGCAATACATATACATGTACATGCCCTTTCAGAGTAAAACAATTTACTCACAGGTAATGGTGAAATTGTCCTTCTAAGTAATGTTTCAAAGGAGGGGGTGTATAATGTAAGAGGTACCATCTGCTCAGGTTCTGTCCTGAAAAACAGACGTGATAGTCCTGATCAAAATGCTACTCATAAACTTTTCCACCATCTGGCTGTAGTAACTGTTGTTGAATACAAGTGGTCTACAGAGCCATGAACATCTTGCTCGATAAAAGCAACAAGATGTCACAAAAGCACTAAACCTGACATTTCTGCAAACGCAGCTGCACTAAGATGGGGCACATACCTGAGAAAGAAACAGCTAAAAGTTCCTTCGCATTCCTAGTCCTTGAAGTTAGAAAACGTGCTATTATCTTGTGACAGAAAGAACTGTTATAGCAGACCCCTCTTTTCAGTCCTTAGAGTGATTTTATGGCATTGAAGGAACTAGATAGTATTTGATTTTTTTTATACCATGGGAGCCCATCCCTTTGAAAGCTAATCACCTAGTTTTATTTAGTGAGTGTAGAATAATGTCTTTCTGGACAAAACTGACAAGTTTTGTTTCTGGCTGTTCATTTGATACTCCCCCCTTTTAAACTGAAAAGTGATATGTGATTTCAACTTGCTAACAATGGCTCCTGCAATAATCATGTGATGTGTCTGACACGGTGTCTGATGCATAGCTTTTTGGCATTTGTTTTGTAAGGCAGTCTCCTGAATCAAAAAATACCTTGTAGTCTTTGGATTTTTACAAGTAATTTGTACTCAATAGATAGCATTTTACTTGCTTTTCCCCCATCTTCCTTGCATGCTTATTAGATGTTATTATGCCAAAAAAAAGAGGCATGAAAGATGTCAGGAAAGCTATGTTCCAAGTGAACTCTGAGAAATTATCAATCAAAGGTATAAAATAAAGTCTCAATTTGAGATGGATATGCTGTGTTGTGACTCTGGCTGGGAGGCCTGGAAAAAGAAATATTTGCTGCGCTAGGCTCAGGGATATTCAGAGCTGCTTTTCCCAACGAATAAAATACCTATAGTTACAAATCCTCCTTTGCTGTTATTATAAATAATTCCTGGCTGTACTACAGTACCACGCAGAAATGCCCGAATAAGGTGTGGGCGCTGGACAGATGTTGTCTGATCTCCCTCTTGCCTTGCATGTGCTGTAATTTTCAGAAAGCCATTTAACTTTTTTTTTTTTTTAATGACAAATGTTTAAAACATCAGATTTTGCTGGTTTACATCCTTTCTTGGTACTGGACCTTCTGATGTTGCAGTTGCAGTGAGCTGGGGGAGGGGAAGCGGGTCTTTCTGTTGCCCCTAAAACAGATCCTATTAATTAAGTGTGAAGGCTGCTTTCAGCCTAGAGTCCCCTCGTTCTGGTCTCCTGTTTCCTCTCCATTATGTCCCTGTGTTTTCTCCCTTGCATTCTTTTGAATCCCTGTTACTCTCACCTGTCCTTCCAGGGCAAGCAGCCCATTTCCCAAAGCACTTTGGATCCCCAATGTTAATGTGCATCTCTTTGTTCCTGCTGCTGAACAGGGGTTGCTTTTATTTATATATATAGAGAGAGTTATAACTATATAGTTATATATGTAAAAAGAATGTATATATGAAATGTTTATATTTTTATATAAACATAAGTATCTAAATATATAATAGGGCCTGGTTAAACAGCTAATCCCAAAGTGGTCAGGAACAAAGAGACAGGGAAGAGTAGGTAAGACATCTTCAATGTTTCACATGTTTTGCAGGCTCTCCCACCACTGAGTTTTTCGATAGACACTGTCTTTGAAATGAAGAATCTTCTGCTGTTCTCTTCCCCCATCAAAGGAAGGGGATTAGTCTATCTTCAGTCACAAACTTCAAAGGCAAAATTAAAGATTAAGGCTCAGGTAGGATATTGATGCCAGTGGGTCTACTGGAATTAATGGCCGCTACTGTTTGGAGGAAGTCATACAGACAGTGGTCTCTGAGAGATAATCAGGAAGAAAAATGCCATAAAGAAAGAAAGGGCAGAGTCCAGTCTGGAGATATTCTCTAATAAAACCAGAATGACAACAGGACACAGTACCAGTCCCATGAAACAGTAAGTTCTCTGATGGTCAGGCACCTCTAAGTAACATTTCCTCCCTCTGGTAACTTGGGCATGACAAGTTCCCTACATATGTAATAGTCTTCTCCCAGCAGTGCCTTCAACAGTGTCAACCAGCTAAGAAGCTACTTCAAACCCTGCTTCACCCCAAAATTACAAACTGACACAAGAAGGCATTTGAAGCCAGCAAGATTGCACTAACTAGCGTGTAAAAATGGGTGCTGTCAAGTTTCCCCATTGCCTCTTGAACAAAATATGCACTCAAGTGGCCATGGTTTTGCCACCAGAGCTGACATGTCCTTGGCTTTGGCCTCTGGATCTCCTGCTTCTGAAAGGTGGTAGTTTATGTAGTCCTAACCTGAGTGAAGGGTTTGGTGTATTTAGATCAATAGCATTGTCTTGTATTGTTTTTCCGACATTGAAAGATCAAATTCTCCCTAAGGGGAAGGGGGGACTTATTTAGTGAAGAGATCAGCTCCAGGTCACAGTAGGTGGAAAATCAGACTACCTTTGCTTCTCATTCTTATAGCCTCTTTGGGAAAAAAATTTTGCCTGTTTGACTTTCCTCGTCTGCTTGCCTGACAGGCAGTACTCTAATTGTACAATAACCCTCTAAATTAGAAGCTGAGTGAGCTGATGAAACAACTTTGCATCTGACAGTTTTATTTGGGCTCCTAAACAATTGTCTTTTTTCTCATAAAGCATACATGACAATTGTGCTGCAGAGCTATTTTTTTTTGCCTTGATCTTTTTATTAACCCATCCAATGTATTTCCTGAGGAATTATTTATGACAAAAGAGATTTGAATTGTTTCTCTCCTCAAATGCTTTAAGGAGATTTCTTTTCTTAATTGCTCTGCTTTAATGAAAGATAAATTGTAATCCCAATTAACTCCAAGAGGGAAAGTGGCCCTGACAAAACATGTTCTTAATTACTTGGCTGAATGGGGGCCAAATAATCAATAATTTCTGTCAGGAATCCCTCAAAAATGAATCATTCTCTTCCCAGATAATTTATGTTAATTGATTTGTATTGAAAGTTTCATAGGTAATGTCTAAATTACAGCAATGCAACATGCTGTGGAAATGGCTGTTTGTGCTTATTCACATGAATTAAAAAGAAGCAGCAAGACATATAAGCAGGCTGAATCCTCAGTTTTCAATAATCACTAGAAGCAGACAGGGTCAAAAAAACACCACTGAAAGAAAGCAACAAAAAGCTACTCCCTGCAAACAAACTTTCCTTGTGCCTACAGCTGTCATATTCCTAGAATTAGGTGGAAGATACAGTGTCTGCTCACAGGAATAGGTTCAGAATACAATACTGCTTTAAACCTTTTCAGGAGCAAAAGGCATTAATCTGAATTTGACGTGATGCCTCTGCTCTTTATTACCTGTGGTCAATGCATGTGTTCTTTTCCAAAGTAATTCCAATTTTCTTTGTGATAAAAATATTGGCTTTCTCTTATGTAGCTTTTATATGGTGTATCAAGTGGTTGACAAAGACCAAAAACTTCTCAGTGAGGAAGCACTATTTAGTTTTGCTTTTTGCTAAAGTTCTCATCCTTTCCCTGCCATCATAACTCTAAAAATGTAAATGAATCATCTGAGCATTGCCAAATTATACAGGTGTTTTTTCCACCCAAAGCCCATCAAGAATGAATGTGAACTTCTCAGGCCAGCTAGGAGTGTTATTTGAGTCCCTGTGGCTCAAGGAGGACTCCAAATTCCTTTCTGAAAACATTATTGCATTGATGATCTTGCTTGAATGGGGTCTGGCATTTCCCTGATGTTTCTCCATGTGGTCTATCTGCAGTCTTGCTAATTTAGTTCATTTAGTAGACCAAAGGATCTATATTGTGAGACTTTCTCATGCATTATGTACTTTTCTAGAGGCAAATCTAGAAATAATTTTACTGGATCCAATACATTTGGTAAGAGAATATTCTTCCTGCATAAGAACAGAGTTTTGGCGAGTCATTTATTTGCATATTATGTTACGAGATATTTCTCATGATGATACAATTCTAGATTTGTCAATAACAATTTTATTATCATCTATTGTTTCTTCTTTTAAGGAGAATATCTTATTATTAATTTCTGTTTGTTTTTCTCTCAAAATGTCTTAATAAAGAAAAGATAGTACTTTTGGTGCAGGCTGTATAGCCTCTAAACACTATTAATTTGTATTATTCTTTAATTTCACTAGTAGTTTGTACTGAATGTATCTTTTTTCATGACCCAGTTGAAAAGCTATCAAACAGAAGTAGCAACAGTAACAAATAAAATTGCATCAAGGTCTATGCAAATTATTTTACGCTGGGTTACGAAGGTGAAAGAAGAACTACCTTTTCTATTAGCTTTACATATTGCAATTGCTACCAAGTGGAGAAATATCAGAGCTCTCAAACTGGACAGATGGCTCCCAGAAGCATGTGGTGCCTGTGGAAAAAAATGACTAGTCTTAGTAATGGCTCATACACCAAATATTTGTACACTCAGCTTCCTTTCATTCCATACTCCCAGAACACCAGTTGGTCTAAAAAGCCATCCTCTTTTTTCTCCTGCTGAGGTTAATTTGTAATGAAATTCATCTCCATGTGTTAGATTCACAGTCTGCAAAAAAGGTACTTGCTTGGTTGGTGTGAGAAAGGGAGAAAAAAGGTAAGTCAGTGGATCAAACCGTTGATCAGATGGACAAAACTCCTTTTTGCTTCAAGAAGCAGGAGATTTATCAAACCTGAATGGTACCTACCCGTGCACAACAGAGCAGGAGTGGGAACAGTCCTTAGCAAGACCACCCGGCCACTGGGTCAGCGCCTCTGCATGCACAGCCCCAGGAGGGTTGGCTAGGACTGGCTGGCAGACAGAGCTTCAAGACAGCTCAGTACATCTGTGTGACTGCAATTATAACAGTGATTTCAGCAGAGGACGTAACCCACAAACTGCTGCTGCGCCCAGATGCTGGAGTTCCAAAGCAGCTCTAAGGTGCTCCTGTGTGGAAACAGCAGAGTGTGTCTGTGCAGGTGGAGAGACTGATACAAACTCCCTTTTCTCCCCAGGTTGCTTTCCTTCCGTTTTTAGAGGTGTGGGGAAAACAGGAAAAAAGTGTTTGGATTTAAGACTTTTTGGATTTTACTTTGTGGCACTTTAAGTTTGAACCGCATAATCTGTAACAAAAATGGAGCAAGAATTTTCAACAACAGCAACGAAAAAAGAATAAAATATCTCAGCTCTGCCAGAGACATGGTCTGAAACCGTGCCAAAGATTTCAGGCTGGCAAATCAGCAAAGGAGCCAGATAAATCAGAATGAGTGTAACAGATCTCATCTATTGCAGCTCAGTTTAGCCTCTTTACTATGTCATTGTCATCAATACCCAAAAATACTTAGTTGTAGGAATAAAAGTGGCTTCCTAATAAAGCAGAACCATTAAGGGGGAAAAAAAAAGTAAAGAAAAGTGAGAAGTGTGGCCATAACTGTGTAACAATAATATGACTGAACTATTCAGAGGGAAGGAAAGTATACCAAAAGCAAAAAAAGAGTTTTTCCTATTGTATAAACTAATTCATTTTTCTGGTTTTGATTTACATTTACTGGTAACAGCTGCTTACAGGTCAGGTAACATTAGCATTCAAAAAGCAGCCCTAATGAAAGCAACCATGCAGCTAATATTGGTGTTAATTCTATTTCATGCTCTTGGACACAACTGCATAGGGAATTGTTTAAAATGGAAATGCCTCCAAAACACACTCTACAAAATGCACAAATGCCCACAATCTGCCATCAAAGCAAAACCCTGAAATACATCTTCTCTCACAAAAAATGTACAGTATGTACAGTATATAAACCTCCATCAAAGGCAAGCCTAGTCCTCACTGCTGCAGAAAGTCTGGGCGCAGCTGAGACATTATATCCCAGCATTGTGGGAAACGTGCCATACAGAGCACCCTTGTGCAGAATCTGCAAACATCTGCCCATTCCTCCACGCAGGGCAAGAGCTGGGTGACTCAGGGGAGATGACGGCGTCTGAGACTACGGTCGAGAAGCCTGCACATCAGTTGGCCCACACACTGTGTAAGAGAGGGAAACAGCCTTTTATTCCTCTTCTACAGTCTGGTGCTCAACATGTGATTGTGCATGAGGAGAGCTATGAGTCCTGCTTTTACCCTTTGCCCAAATGTGTGCACGTGTTTCCTCATCCAATGTGTTTCCATACCTCGTCTGTGCACTTTTAAATATCAAAAGAAAAAGTTTAAAACAAAACACTCGCTGGAAATAGACCTGATTGGGGTAAGACATGGAAAGTAAGAGCATATGTGATTTCAGAAAGTGATTGACTAAATTAACAGGAAATAATATTAAGGGAGGGCTGGAGTAAAAAGGCACAACCTGAGATCAGGGTAGCACAGGGATCAAATCAGTATAGACAGTAAAACTACTACTATATAAAGTTCTTGCTGTGCTCTTACACTATTCCTTGGGCAGCTGCTCTTGGACACTGCCAGAGACAGGCTACAGCATTAGGCTAACCTTTTGGCTGGTCCATGACAGGCAGTTTATCCTCTTATGTTCACCAGTGGTCTTTAAAGACGTTTATCAAGGGCAGAATCACCTCTTGCAGGATACGATGTAATATGTTAAGCAGCTTTTAGATAACACACCCATTTTGTTGGTAAACTCCTGTGATCACAGAGAAAGGTCTCAGCAGTCTGACCTATGTAGCAATTACTATGTCTTTTAATCCTATATCGAGGCTCTGGATTGCTAATGGCAGTATCTGCTGGAAGGCTGTTGACTACAGTTTCTGAACTGAACTCAGTCCAGTTAAATATCCATTGGGATGTTCTTAACTTGTTACTTAATACAAGGTAGGAGTATGCGCTAGTTGCCATAGTAATCCTGTGAGCAAGCTAACGAGGGGAATGAAATTAAATTAAGATGTGGTAAACACCATCAAAAACTGGAAACCCAACTAGTCAATATAAATTCCTCCCAAGTAAGGATTGTTTTTCTATAGGTAAACACTGTCAATAAGTCAGTGCTGCACTTTTTTAAACAAGATACACTTCCCAAAACACCAGCTGTTTTGACAGATGACTGTACCACTGGATAGTGTTTAGAAAATAAATATTATTTCCCTTGCTTTTATCTAAGTGAGTCGTGGCCCCTTATACCTTGCAGTCTTTGCAGCTACAGTGGAGCCAGCAAACATTAAATTGGCTTAAGCTGTGTTTACAGAGATTTTGTATACTTTAACAGTAGTTTTCCAGTTGACATAGTTGCACCACCTCTCTGGACTGCACGAGTTTAGCTAACATGAGTTTACCTAAAGTGTCCTGCTGATTATACTAGCTAGGTCTGCCTGAGGGTGTGTGCCAGGCTGGAGTGTAAGTTTTCACATGCATCACTTCTCCTTCACCACCACAAAAATGAGAACAAGCAACCAATCTACAAGCCGAAACAAGGTACCCTCCCAGAAACCTAGTTGAAAGCTTTTGAGGCACTTGAAAAAATGGATAACCGAAGCCCCCAGGTAACTGAGGGCATGTCTCCGTTGCATAGTGCCAGCAGCAATGATGCAACACAGATCAGGTCTAGGAGCTAGAAGCCCAGGATACCTGGACAGAGAAGCAATATGGTCACTGTGGTGTGGTGCTCCAGCCACTTCTTGAACTGGTAGATTGGGCTTTGATCTTTTTGTTAAAAATTCTCCATTTGGCTTTGAAGAAGGAAGTCTAATCTGAACTCTCTGTGGCGATAAGAGGGATATTTCAGTAAGGAAAAACATCAGTGGAGTTTAAGATTACTTTATTAGCAGCTTCCCAGTAAAGATGGACAGAAATCATTATAGTGGGCAGTAAGATATGTGTAATAAATAATGTGGTCTTCCAAAGCCAGGATTGTTGTGCTAAGAAGACTTCTGGTCATCAGGAAGCTAAATAGGTTTGATGGGGCTCTTAATGAAGAGGAAACCATCACATCCTGGCAGAAATTAGTGCATACGTGTAATATTTGGGAGCCTTATTTTCCTGCTGTGAGGTTAAACTCATTTACATTGATTTTAACTGTATTCTTACAGTTGGAAATGGGGACTGAGACCCCATCTAGCTCTGACAGAGGTGACAACTCAAGTGTCCCTCTAGAAGGTGTAGCCTTTCGAGCATTTTTCTTTATGGGACACAGCTAGAATATAACTGATGGCTTCACATGCCACAAAAGTCATTACAATGCAGTAAATTCAGGCCTTTTTTTTGTTATTCTTGGTATTCAGCAATGACTGCCCTTCCAAATTGAGGCCACTAATTTTTTACCTTGAGCTCATCAATATCTTAAAAATTCTTTCATGACTGTCTTGCAAGACAGACTATCTGGAGCTCAGTTTTGATCTAACACCAAGTTTGCACTAGCACACTCACAGTGGCATTGGCAGAATTAAGCCTGCTTTAAACCTGTAGAGATGAAGGGAGGATTAGGGCTTTACTCTCCTTCGCTAATGGAATGGGAAAATGACAGGATAATTTCTATGTAGAAGAGCATACTTGTTCACACCAAGTTCCTTTGCCTCTCTCTGTCTTGGTGATTTTCAGCTTATGATCTGTAACCTGTGGTATGAGTCCATGGACTTCTTCTTGGAGGACTGCAGAGGTAGAAGAAGCAAGCCTATTACCAGAGGACTTACATCTGCTGACATAAATTCATAGGAAAACCTTAAAACTGATAAAAGAAAAAAATGTTCCATATAACCACGTATAGCATTGCCCTGCATCTTACGGCACTCAGGAAGAAAAACGGACTGAACTCCAATTTCCTGTCCTAAATCACAGCAGCAGAGGTGGCGTTATGACACCCGGCTGGACAGCACATATACGTGCAATTAATAAGGTAGCAGGTATTTGTAGCGAAAAAAACCAAACTAAAGTTTCTCTGGAAGCCTCGGCCGCGGCTGTCGGGAGGTACAGGTTGCGCAGTGCGCATTGCCATCTTGTGGCTCCAGCGGAGATCGTCCGGGCCGCTCAGGGAAGGTCATCCCTCCCGACACAAACCCGCATTTGCCCTAGGGGACCGCACTCTGCTACCTTTTGTTTCCTGCTCCTACACCATGTCACTTTGGCAGTATAAGTTATTCTTACTGTACGTCTGAGAAAACACGTCCAGCATCAACTGAGGAATGCTTCGAACAAAATGTTCAGCAACGTTGGAATACCTGCGGGCTAAATTAAACAATACTTTTCTCTGCACACACTTGTGGAGCCTTTTGTTGGTGTTACTAGCAACTACAAAAACAAGGAGTAGAATATGAGGTGTTGAGCATAAAGTTTTTCAAGCTGTCTTCCAGGTGTAACCAGCTCTAGTATTTGAAAGTAAGTTTCTTAAGGAAAACCTGCACAAGAAAACACATGCTTTTACATTCACAAACACCCTGGTTTTGAATCCCCATTTTCATCTTGTTCATATAAAACAAACTTATTCATGACATCTCAATGAGAAAAGAGTACATTAGTTTGAATACAACAATGAAAGGCCCAAACCTGCACCCCACATTTGAATTTGACATTTTCCAAGGTTTGAATACTTTGGTGTTGGCATTTCTGTCCACCTCCCTTTTCTTTGGTGTCATGTAAACTGGAAGAATTTACATGGCTAAAAAAAATAATTCTCTGATACTTCCACATGGTTCACATGAAGACTTAAACCAGTGCCTTACTGCTTCTGATTTGCTTCTTCAAACAGTGGCAAGCTAATTAGTTTTGCTTGGTGTACTTGATTTTGCAGCTTATTGTACAAGTATGGACTACCAGCTGCAGGGGCAGAACTCACATCAGCTCTTGAATCTGGGTCCAAGCCTGATTGTTACCTTTGGCATGATCATGATGCAACTACTAAATAAGTAAAACCAGCAATAAGTCATTTTCAAGAAAATGCTGGAAGTCAGGCTTATGATAATTCTTTTTTTTCCCCCACTAAATTAACTGAGAAAGAAATCTTCAAGACCTGTAAGTTAGTTGCCCAAGGATACAAAGTGGAATTCTTTGGTGGAGCTCGGAGGTTAACCTGAACTGAGTTGCATCAGAATAACCTTGTAGATAATTAAATGTGGATGCGTAAGTTGCACATTTCAAGGACACACTTTCTTCAAAGTACTGGAGAGGGCAGTAAGTTTCTTTACCCTGGAGCTTATCTGAAGTCACCCTGACACTTTTCTGCCTGTTTTCTGGAAATGCAGAAGCAATGAAATACTTTTGAATAAAACCAGAAAGTTATCCCTTCAATACTAGTGAAGGATTTGGAGAAGACTTGTTTTCTTTCTTTTTTAATCTTTTCAGACTGCACTCAGCTTGCTGTTTATCAGTCCAACAGCTTGTTACACATTTTAAAAAAATTCAGAATGTCAAGCATTGCATCAGGGATTCCAGCCAAGAACAGCTTAGAAAGTATCAGTCCCAAGTACACTCTGCTTCTCTTGTTTCAATTATCTAGAAATCAGAGACATGAAGCAAAGAACAGGAAAAGAAATCTTTTATCTGTGAGAGAGGCCCAAGTGACACACAACTCCAAATTAATAGAGAACACAGGTTTACAGACAATTTGCTAGAACCATGCAGTGAGCTGATTTGAAACATATTTTTGCTTTCTTTACATTCAAAGTACTCGTCCTAGGGAACAGACATAAATATTGAGCTTGGTCTTTGCAGCAGTGACTTCATCATTCTGGTTTAATTCTTCAAAGAGCTTAAGAATCATTGTACTAGAGAGTAAGTACTTAACTTAAACTGTGGGTACCTTCCTCCTCTCCTTGTCTATAAATGTTGACATTTGCCATAGATAACAACTGATCATATTATTAGCTTTCTTTTATTGGTTTTAGGTGAAGGTAAATTTAGTGAACTTGCCTTACAGGCTGTTATGAAGATATAAAATGCCATATGAAGCCTAGATGTTTCAAAACCAGTGGGAGATTGAGTTGGCTTGTCCCTGTCTCAGCGTAATCTCAGTGCTTGGTGTCCATTATTGTATGCAAGAGACTGTATGATCTGGCATATAGAGTTTGGTGGCCTGAACTGTGCTGCCTGGAAGGAAACAGGCTCAGGCTGTGAAACTGTTGACAAAGTACCTCTTGGTGCCATGTAGAAGGCAGGTGCTGAAATACAGCTGAGGATCTGGCTCTAGCTTATGAAAGCTGCAACCTCAGTTACCATTGGAGGGCTGAATAATAAGCCACCAGTCACAGAAACGACTTTGTCATGTGATTTTCATCGTATTTTGACATGACATAAAATATTAGTTGGAAACTCACAAAACATCATTCTGAGCCCTAAAGTTTTCACTGTAGTCTACATGCCATCATGTAGTTGGACAAGAGTTTAAAAACCTTCTTTAATGGGTTCAAAAACTATTTTAGGCTCAGTATCAGCAGAAATAGCCTTAAAGTAGACAAACTTCTATAGGAGCACATATTATGCTTAAGACAGAAATTTCTTGAAAGACGTTTTCCAGAATGTCTTAAGAGCTTAATGAGAACCATTTATAATATGATCACAAAATATAACTGGTTTTGTGAGGTAATCAGATTCACCTCACAGTATTGCATATGGGATAGGTAGATAGAATTGCTCTTACTGCTCTGTAACACGCTTCTAAGAGCACTTTGCTACTTCTTAATTTCTGTAGCATGTTATATATATAATGTTATTGTTAACACATGTAATATGCCTGTATGTGCTTTTTTCATATATGCAATTAAAAATGACATCATCAATTTATGACTATACCAATTCTTTCCAAATGTTGTGTGCTTTTAAGTCTGTAAGTATAGACATAAAACTATTAGGTATTTAATTGTTTTATAAACATTGGAGACTGCATGACTTTTAGAGGGATACATCATTATTTATTTAGTTAGGAGTCTTTAATTAAAACTAATCTGTCCAAGGTAAAATCCTCAATATCAGTGAATATTGTCCACCAAATTAGGTTTGCTGCAAAGAAAACGTATTTCCACACGTGAGAACAAGGATGTGAGGAAAGACAGCAAGGGGAAGATTCTTTTCAGGAAAAAGGAAAAAAAGGAGGTATCTTAATTCCAGCATCTCTTTTCAGAAAAACTGAAACTGTCATTCAATGGAGAAGAAAGTTGAAAGACCCTTTGGACATTTGCCCTATTTATATCTCCTGCCTGTTACTGACCTTGCAGGAAAGGCTCAGGAGCCTTTTATTTCCCCTAACGCAAGGGTTTCATTATTCAAGGTACAGCTGGGTACCCCAAACTCAGTAAATTCCCAGATATTCAGAAAGGGATTAATTTTTGCACTGGTGTCAACTTGTGCCAATTTTTGCACTAGGCCAGAACAAATACAGAATGGGTGCATCTTGGCAGTTGCCCATCACAGCTTTTTGGCTCTACGTCCATTTGCTCAACCTACCAATTAAGTTGGTGCAGCAGGAATCACCTGTGCAAATTCTGACACCTCTACCACATTTCTTTCCTGCTCTGATACACCTTCCCCCCCTCCCTATCATCCCCAGTCTCCATCAGTAAACATTTTCAATATGAATGTGTTTCATACTTGCTTTTACTAGCAAATACCTTCCTTTTACTTGGTGACTCTTAGGAGTCATACACAGGATCCTCTCCATGATGGTCAGGAGAGCCCCTCTGGCTTTGGTAATCAAGGAAGTAATTCTGGGAGTCTCCATCTCCATCTAAAGTCTCCATCAACTGTCCATTTTAGTTGAGAAGTGATGAGGTGACTGCAGCCTTTCTGTTTCCACGACCTGTTGAGCTGAAAAGCAGTTTGTCTGCTGTGTTGACAGTGGCTGAAAAACAGTGCTGCACAGCACTGCCTTCTAGCAGCCGACGTGCAGACGGTCTGAATCATCGCTGTAGGACCAGCTCATCTCTACACCTAGTTCAGCCACAGTCTTCTATCCAAACCATATTCCTAGAAGGCAGCAGAAGAATCTGTTGCTTCATTTATGTGGTTTACCAGCACCTAACAACAATCATTCAGAAATCAAAATTTGGCCCTGTAATTGGGAATTCTGTTTTTGAGGGCAATCAATGACCATTCTGAGTTTCTTCGTCACATTAATGCAGCTCTTATTGCTTCTTGAGCAGCCTTCTGTCAAAACGAGCCTGATAGAGCTAAATGAAGCAGCAGCTTATTCCTTCCTGCTGAGAAAAGAGAACGGGTTGATGGACAACGTATTAGTCTTGTTTCTGCTGGACAGTGAAAGTTTGTTTTAACGATGGCAACTGTATAAAAAAATCAGCGGGAATGTTAATGACAGGTTGGCAGTGAAGAAAAGGTCCTGGTAGCTGGGGATAAGGAATCACAGTGGTGAAGTCATTGTCCTCTTCTTTTGCAGTTTCCCAGTATCTCCTTATCTGCAAAACCCCATGGCCTTCTTCACAGGAAGCTTTATAAGGGAGACGGAAAGAAATAGCCCCTGGAATGTAAGCAGGAGAGTCTTAGGGATTATGGGAAGTAGGGGGGAAAAAGTTAAGCTAACAGATACGCATATTGTCTGAAAGATGTTATAGGAATCCAGGTGACTCTTCAGGTTGCTACACTGCCAGGAACATTTGGCATAGGTAGCAATGGGTTTTTCTTGGATGCTCTTCCACTCTTCAAAATCTGTGCAAGTGCTCTGGAAATCTTGTGAGAATGAGCTAACATGAGACTCATAGTCTGTTACAGTCTGGACAGGAAATGTACTTGCAGTGCTTTGGCTTCATTCATTGTGCTCGGATGACACACAGGAATGTGCAAAAATGAATAATGATGGAGCAGGGCTGGGGATAAATGTGTTAAAGAATGACATTATTTTGTATCTTAGAAGGTTTTTGTACCTTAAAAGTAACCTTTGCTCAGGTTCAGGTGGAAGAACATGAAAAAAACACCCTGAATTGTTCCCACATTATTGGCTTATGTTCACCTACCCCTGCTAGGCTGGAGCTGTAAGCAAAACTCTGAGAGACCCCTTTAAAAATGAGACAGCCGTTTGAAAGCAGACAAATATGTCAAAGAAGGAAATATGCTGCAAAACAATGTCCTGAAGAGTTACTCTTATGGTCAGCCTACACTTTCAGCTACCTTTCAACATAAATTCCTTATTGCAAACTTCATTAGTTTGATCACATAAGCTTTCAGGAGTGGGAAAGCTTGCTATTTAAGGTGGCGTATCATGCCTTTGCAGCATTAAAAAAAATATGAGAAATATTGGGGAAATAAACTTTCTCTTCCCTCTTGGACCCCAATGCAAAGATTTCAAGTTTAAGGTAATCTTCCCAGCATTAGTCACTGAGAATTAGTATGTCCTCCCCAGCTGTTGCTTCTAGATGCTGAGCCAGACTGTAAAAACTAAATAGACTTCAGCGGAATGCCTAAAATTCATTTTCTCCCTCAGATGCTTTCATCTCACTCATTTCATTGTGTTTACAGGCTGGCATGTTTCCTGAGGGCAGCCATGATTTAGATTTACAGTTCCCTGGCCAGTCTGATTCTGAAGAAAAGTTGTAACACCTGTAATGCAATACTGTTTCCGAAAAGAGTGAAAAATGTCGTGGTCTGAAGAGGAAGCCTCTAAACTGCAATAATCACAATATATCACATATCTCTGCACCCCATTGTGGCAGTTGAAGTTGCTATTACTTCAAAACAGTTTCAGTTCCCTTTCCCCTGTCTCCACCCATTCATTTTAAAGAAACCAAACCTGTCTGATCACGCCGGAGACTTGGCTTTAAAAATAGCTCTGGGATTTCTCTTTTTTCCTACCCAGGTCTGGCTGGGGAAACTCTGGGATCTTTGGGAGGGAAGGAAAACAACTGTGTGACAGTGCAGTGCCTCTTCCTGGTTGCTTTAAATGGCTGGGCATCCTTGCCATGTCTTGACAAGCACTGCACAACCAGGTTTTCACTCCTCATCATTTATGGGCTCCCATGTGTGCTGAGGGACATCAAAATCTGGTAGAAACTTCACTGAGAATGATGTAAAATTTAAACTTAGAGCTGCCAAGAGCATGTGGTCAGAAACAGTACCAAAGAGTGACTTTTACAGCCAATATCAAGAGGACAGGAGAACTGTCAAAGAAAGAAAGGGTGAGTCAGGAACAAGCCAAACACTCCTGCTTTCCTCTGAGCAGGTTGTTATTCTTACAGTATTTTTTGTTTCGTCAATGTATTTAGAAACTGTTCACTGAAATAATGACTACTGCCACCTCACTCTCCCCCCAAAGGTTACACCCCTCATGATTAATTTAAATTAGAACCTTTCAAGAATGTGAGCTTTTGCATTTACTGTAGCTTTTTCCCTCCATCCTTTTCAGTTTCCCACATGTCTCTGTAATTCTTGTTACTAGACCATTTGAATGCAGGAAGTTCTCAGTATTTCTGGGAAAATGCTTTTGTTGCAAGGTTGGCCACCAAAATGTAAAAACTCTGTGTTGCATATCTCTCTTGGGTGAATCAGAGGTGTAAATAAACTTATACTGGTAATTAAGAAAAAAGAAACAGGCCCAAGAATTCTGAATAACCATCTGGAACTTCAGATACTAATATAAATCTTTTTATTTGGGGATATTCTATCTTCACCAATGGCAAAGAACTTTTCAGTCTTCTAAGAAGGTGTGTGGTAATAATAATTCAAGACCTTGAGGATAGAAATAGAAATTAATATATTGTAGAGATACTTTGAAACTCACATATTATGTTATTCCAGATCTGACTGTTCTCACTACCTACTGTACCCTCACTGGGATCTGAAGAATCACAGGCAACAGTGTGAGATTTCTTAGCAAAATGTCATTTAACTGAAATGTTTCCAAAAAAGCCATTTAAAGAGATGTTTCCAAAAAAGCAAGTCAACAGATTACTTAGATCCTCCACCCATGCTGTTTTTCTGAGTAACCCTGAAACTAACTTTCCGTATCAAGCTTTAAGCTCATTTAGATGAACTTCAGATCTGAAACTAGACTGTGAAGGAGCATATCATGTGTTAAACCCCTTCAGGTTGCAGAGAAAAGAGAGGGACAGCCAGGTCACAAGTGACTTCACCCACTGTAGTGCACAGGGACCCTGGGCCAAGCCAAGATATGATCTACTTCTTTGTGGTTGCTTCTTCTTAGCAGCTGCAGCTGACACCAAGGGGCAGCTCCAGCCTGTAAAATGTTAAGCTCCGTCACCTTTGTCTGTTTCTAACATAGGGTTGATAGGATTAATCACTTCCTCAGTGGAGCATGTCATTTTAACACTGTTTCAGGTGTCCTGCATGTTTTAAAGACATGTAGTCCTGCTGTGAGCCAGAGGTTGAACCAGATGACCTCCGGAGGTCCCTTCCACCTTTTCTATCCCTTCTATGTCTTGCTACATTTTGTGGTGCAAGAAGACAAGGCCAGTCAGGAAAACACCCGGATTCATTACTTGGCTCTCTGCCTGTGTCAGTGTGAATCTGTGCACAAGATACTGAAAAAATCACAGTGTTTACCTGTCATATCTGCTGTAAAATACTGGCAAAAACTTTTTGGGAATAAGCGCTGTAACGTAAAAAATTCCAAGAGACAAAATTGCCATGGCACTGCAGATGCTCAGCGCCTCCCCTGTCCTGTGGCACATGCAGCAGTAGAGTGACTTCTCTCCCTCTGTGTCCCCAGCAGCAGCAGGAGGAGCACCATGTGTATGCTAAGGACCAGGAGGCTCAGGAAGGCTTAGCCTGGCCAGTGTTCAAATACTCAACCCATATGTGGTTCCTAAAGTTTCCTAGCCCTCTTTCAGGAGCAGAAAGCTCAGGCAGATCTGAGACAGAGCAGAACTGACAGTGTAAATGAAGGTAGCACATACTTCACAAATTTAAACTTCAAAGGAAATCACAAATATGCAAATCTGATTTGCTTCCCTATGTACGGTTTTGGGAATCCACTCCCAGAGACAAATAGCAAGATGCCACCCTAGTTCACAGAATTTCTTCTCTCAGATATTAGGCTGGTCTGTTTTTGTGTTATTTCATTTAGAGCATGCTTGCACATGCATAACATTTGGGCTTGACAATAAGGTTCTCTTCTTCTACCTTAGGAGTATACAAAACCTGAAATAACCTCTTCCATGGTATAAAAGAAAGAGATGGATAATAAACTGCGACTTCGGTGAAATATAATCCTTATTATTCCTACAGTAAAGAGAATAACCCTGTAACTCAAACACAGAAGGCTTGGAAGAGACAATGATTTTTCAGCTGACCTTTTGTTTCAATAAATTGTTTTATTTTGTATATCAACACAAGTGCAATGTTTGAAAAGTTCATGCTATTGAAAGTGATTAATAAGCACTTTGACTTACTATTGTGTAAACTTAATAAAAGTTGGAATAAGAGCAATACCTGCTTTAATCTCTGCTGTTTAACAAGCGTCTCTAAAGAGCCCATCCCAAACAAAATTCTTTTCACAACAGGACTGTTTAATAGTGGGGAAGCAGAGTCTGGGAGTCTGCACTGAGATGCAGGATTCCTCCCTTGTGTTACTCTGTTTTCAGGTATGTTATGCTTACGCGCTGTCAAATGGAATTGCTAGCAAGTACTGGTAGGCAGTAGCTCTACAACTGATATGGACCTTTTCCTGCAGACAGAAGATGTAGGTTAAAGGGAGAAGGAGACCTGAATACAGGAAAAGACGGCATACGCTCAATCCCGTTATGGTTATTTACTTGTCAATAAAGCCAAAGCCCAGCAAAGTTGACCGTGTATAATTTCACTTCACAGGTCATAGCTCCAGTTGCCATCACCCTAAGGGCATCCCAGGTAGGGTGTGGAGAGTTAGCGGCTGTAGATGTAGCTGGGGTATTCATCAAACCCTCTGGGCACTGGTTGCTCTTGAAGATCACAGAATCACATAATGGCTGAAGTTGGCAGGGACCTCTGGAGGTAATCTGGCCCACCCCCACTGCTCAAGTGGGGCCACCTAGAGCCAGTGTCCCAGGACCATGTTTGAGTGAGTGGCTTTTGAAAATTTCCAAGGAGGGAGAACTCCGCAAGCTCCCTGAGCAACCTGTGCCCGTGCTCAGTCACCCTCACAGTAAAAGAAAACTTTCCCGATGTTCAGAGTGTTTCAGTTTGTAGTCATTGTTGTTTCTCCCGTCACTGGGCATCACTGAAAAGAGTCTGGCCTCCTCTTGTTTGCTACCATTGAATGCCCAACGTGGGCTTGGTGAGGAGAAAGAAGTGTGCCCCCTACAGCCTCCATCTGGGTGAGGGCTGTCCTTTAGGAATCTTACTTGTGTAGGTTTTACTACCAAAAAATAATTTTTTTAAAAAGGATGTATCTATGCCAGTTCACTAAACAGTTTGAAGGGAAGTTATTCAAACAACAGCTCTATCCACATTTCTAGTACAATCAGGATTAGCCACAACTATTATTTTGTTGTTCCAAGTGGGCTGTAGGAACATAACTGATGCTTACAAGCTCTGTGTATTTTACTGGTTAAAGAGGTGGATACCTTGTTTAGAGGTGGGAGACAACATGGACTCCCCAGTTGACTTGGTTGCTACAGAGTGGACCTGGCCTGGAGCTGGACTCCAGACTTGGGACAAGTTGCAATGATGGCCTTAGCACCTCCTCATGACTTGATTCTTTTTCTGCCAAGAAGTCAGACAGCCAACATACCTGTGCCAAAATAGTCCCCTGCTGTCATCTGCTATCAACATATCTGGGCACCTGTGGTAGACTGACCTCAGCAGCCAGGCCCTCACTCAGTTGTTTGCTTGGTTCCCTCCAGTAGGTCGGGGAGAGAATTGGAAGGACAAAAGCTAGACAATCTCGTGATGGATTGAAATAAAGACAGTTTAATAAGTGGAAAAAAAAAAACAACCCAAAACCCCCAACTAATGCAAAGGCAATCACCCACCACCTCCCACCAGCACACTAATGCCCAGGCAATTTCTGAGAAACTTCTGTTTTAGAAAAACTCCCCGCCCCGGTTTTATTGCTATTATATGGCACAAAATATTACTGTTATATGGCACAAAATAGATCTTTTGGTCAATTCAGGTCAGCTCTCCTGGCTGTGTCCCTGCTCAGCCACTCACCCACCCCTAGCCTACTCACTGGAGGGACAGAGAAAGAAACAGAGAAAGCCTTCACACTGTGCAAGAGCTGCTTGGCAATACATAAAGCATCACTGTGTTATCAACTTTGCTTTGGTCAAAAATCCAAACCACATCATCTTATCAGCTGCTGTGAAGATAATGAACTCCCTCCCAAACAGACCCAGTAGAGAGTCATACAAGCTGCCTAAAACACTGGAACCACAGTTTGGCTCCATGTATCTTCAAGAGCTCGGCACCATGACATCAACAACACTGTCAGACAGTATTCACACATCTGCATGTCTGAAGAGAATCAGACTGATATTTTATGGAATCCCTAAGCTGTGTAGAGGTAATCAATCACACAATCACATGGGGTTGGGAAGAGACATATCCAGGTGGATTTTGAATGTCCCCAGAGAAGGAGACTCCACCGCCTGCCTGGGCAGCCTGTTCCAGAGCTCTGCCACCCTCAAAGTAAAGAAGTTCCTCCTCATGTTTAGGTGGAACTTCTTACATTCAAGTTTGTGCCCATTTCCTCTTGTCCTCTCACTGGGCACCACTGAAAAAAGACTGGCCCCATCCTCTCGACACCCTCCCTTTAAGTATTTATAAGCATTGATCAGATCCCTCCTCAGTCTTCTCTTCTGTAGACTAAAAAGACCCAACTCCTTCAGCCTCTACTGGTAAGAGAGATGGTCCAGGCCCCTAATCATCTTTGTAGCCACTTTGTAGCCCATTAACTGCAGGTAATGGCACTGCAGAAAAGTTTCTGTGTATTTCTAACAACTATCTTCAATGCAACTGTAACCTAATAGTTCAGAATACAGTAGGCCCTGGAGTATAATCACAAAAAGGCACCAGCTCCCATTTTTAATTCATTGCATAATGTTTCCTTCGGGCAAACATGCTGCATTACCCTTAGTTTTGCTAGTCTTCTGACATCTTCACCAGCACTGGCTATTGTTGCCCGGAGTCATCAGTCAGCACTACAACAGTGGAAAATAATTAAGAATGAAAAGAGTACTCGAGAAGTTAGCGTTTCCTTTGAAAGAAAGCTAGCAGAAACTGTAATGTCAAATATGGCCAGTGATGTTTACTATACTGTTTGTTAAAGGCCATCACTAAGATCCTAACTTTTGCCTTTGACAAGCTTAAGCCATTTGTTAACCCATCATTCTGCTGCAGGAATGAGCTGGGCCTCGGTGCCAAAAGTAGCCAGCTCGCCACTGGGAAAAATGGTTGCAGAAGACAAAATAAATATAAATTATCTGACTAAATCATAATCATGCTGGCTAGTGAAACATTAAAAAACAAAACAAAACAAAACAGCAACAAAAGCCCAAACCAGAAAATGATCAGTAATCCACACCTTATAGATGAAGAGTTGAAGGATGAAGGCATTTCTTCATTTCTTTCACTTCACAAAGTCTAAGATCAGAGAAGTTCATTTCATCTGACCATCTCTGCTCTATACACTGAGGGCAGCATAAAAGTACCATTAGACTGTAGGATATCTTCTAGGAAGGAATCTTGTGGATCCCACCACTTGCTTTGATAGCGTTCTCCAGCAGCTAAAAATCACACAAAAAAATCTGAGTCTGTTTTCTCGTTTTAATATTTCTAGCTTTATCCTTCAACCAGCCACTGATTCTTGCTCTGTCTTTCTCTGCTGAATTAAAGGGCTTTTGAATACTTGGCATTTTATGTCCAAGGAGGTATTTGTACGCTGTAATTAAACTATATGTCAATTTTGGGTTTGGTTTGTTTTTTGTTTTTGTCTTTTCTCTATAACTTAAAATGATTAAAGACTTTAGGAAGGAGTCTCTAAATCCTTGTTGTAAGACACTTTCTCCACACTATCAGATCATTTTATGGGTCCTTTCTGTATCCTCTCCATGTCTGATGGTTCTGTGTGTGTGTGTATGTCTGACTGTTGACTGTGTAAACTTCAGAACAGTACAGATGTCCAGTATCCAGCCCATCAATGTCACACTCAGAAGGAAATACTTTCAGCTTCTACCCACTTTTCTTCTTTATCCATCCAAGAGCTGTAATAAACTACTTTGCCTCTGCACTGACAGATGAACACCTGTTGAGCTGAGACTTCTACTTCTTACACTCTTGTCCACACTACAGCTCACACATATATTGGCGTGACTTGTTGGCCTTCCTTGTATGATCATGACTGTGTTCTAAATGCATATTTTCCATGACTAGTCCCAATTTTCCAAGCAATCCAGGTTGCACAAACAAACATGCACACACACATAGTTCTGTGTGTGTATACATAAACCTCATATATGTTATATATATGTTTTATGTATTTATGTATTTTATAGACACTGTTACATACTTAATATATATGCATTACTATACCCACTGAGTCCTTATGGTTATTTACCACCTTGTCAGTCTGTGTCATCCACCACTGTTATGAGCTCCTGTGCTTACAGATCTCTGCCAGAGCTACAGCCTGATCATCTGTCAGAGGCAGCTCTACACAGGAGTAAAGACCTAAGGGAAGAACTGTGCTGTCACAACAGAGAGCAGATAGATGAAGTGGCAGGAGGTGAAAGAGTCCTTATTTTTAGTAAAAATGGAATTTTATTGTACTGTAACCCTCAAAATTTGTCAAATATGCAGGCTTAGCTATTTTAAAATCCAAATGCTTAGCAGAAGTGACATTCACACATGGAGGTCCTTACACATTGTCTCCTTCATCATTTGTCTAGGCTGCAGTTCTGGAATGATGTAGTTGAACATATTGTGAATGTTTAATTCCCCAGAGTCTGTTCAAAGCAACACTGAGAAAGACATCTCCTTACCACTGTGGCGCTCTGCCTGACTTATTTTGCTCACTCACTTCCCAATCTTCACATCCAGCATTAGGTTTTCGTCTTCGCCTTTTGGGGTTGCAAAAATGTTCTCTGGCCTTTGTTTTAACTATTCCCCCCTACCTGTTGAAGGCTGGGATTGGAACTCGCACCAGCAGCCCTGCAGATATTTTTGCTTGAACAGCTCCATTAGCTCGGATCCACATGCACACCTCTATAGGTGGTCCAGCCAGTAGAGAGGTCAGAGCCGCACACGCACCTCAGATGAGATTTTGTAAAATGCTTATTTCTGAAATGAGGCTTGTTCCTTGGGAGAACAGCAGGTCAGATAGTTGACTGGAAAACAAAACCTTGTCTTTTGAGACTTTCAGGTTGGTGGCACAACTGCTTGTCAAAAGGGAGGCAGCATTACGTGCCAGGTGTTCTTTCCCTTCAGCAGAGACAAAGCGTGATGTCTCTCTCCCAAGGTACTCTGCTAGGAATGGAAATAATTAGGCCTGCTTTGGTGGTGCAGTTTGAGATCCTGGGAGGCAAAGGAGCATCACACGGCAAGAGCTGGTATGAAAACTCAGCACTGCCCTGCTGCACTCCCAGCCTTTTGAAGGGTTGCTGTCCCTCACCGTGCCGCAATAGCCAAACCCCTTCCTGTTTTGTAAGTTTGGTTTGCTTTCTCTCCCACACAAACTCCTAAGCTTTATACAAAACCAGCATAATGTATGCAAAAAAAATTAATGAACCTAGTAAGAACTTGTTGTGGATGTAAAATAAATAATGTCCCCTGTACTGTGTCTCTTACTGTTGGTTGGTCGCTCACACACTGTGTGCTTTGATTGCACTACTCTATAACCTTCCTGGTTTAATTTGGCTGGAAGGAGACAAGTATATTCAGTCATTTATGAACTGGCTGGAGGGCTTCTGGGAGTTTTGTAATTGAGTGAGATAAATCTTAAACTAGAAAACTTGAACAGCTTAGCCTGTGGTTTGAAGGCATCAAATGGGAACTATAGGGCATGCACCAGCTTCTATAGCAGTTGCTGAAATACTGTATAGGGGAACATGTCAAGTCATGCAGACAACTGCACTTCAGTTGGAAATGGTGAAAACTAATAGCACAGCACTTAAATTAATGAATATTTGACAGTATTGGTGTGACTGTGCTCCTCTCTGAAACTACAGAGGAGTAAAAGAAACTTTACCCAATCAAGATAATTCACTTTCCAGTTTTGTGATTCATTTAGATCAAAAGATCAAGGTGAGACTTTCTGTGATGCTGAGAGATTGCGATTAGACTTTCTGTGGTGCTGAGAGTGAACTGATTTCCAGCTTAGTAGAACATATGATTATTGTCTGGTTAATAACTTCTTGAATATATGATTTGTAAAGTTGTACCACTGTGTCTTAAAAGACTCGTGAGTTAAAAATACGATTTAAGCTTGAAGCTAGCAATGCTCTAATTCAGGTATTATTATTTCAGATATTAATTCTTAATTAATAGAAATATTAATTAAGTGACCTTAATGAAAAGTGGATAAAAAATGACCCAAGCTCCTTTTCAGCACATAACACCCATCCAGCTGGTCTTTGGAGGTAAAGGGCTGTTAAACTAGACAATGGGAGGGGACAAGGAGGAGGTATTTCTGCATATAGTGGGGGAAAAAAAACAGGTTGTTCAAAGCAATTGTCAGAGGTGGCTCCTGTAGTCACCATTAGCCATAAAAGCAGAAAAGATACAGATCTAAAACTCTCCAGGACATGCCAGCCTTAAAGAACACTGCAGGAACTGATTAGTCAGGATCATAGGCAACTGACATCATTGCAGTAGCCAAGGAAAATCTTCGTCATTAAATATAATCTTAACAATGCATTTGATATTTGATCTTTTGGTAAATTTCTTCTATTATTGTGAATCTGCAACTTTTAAGCGTTCTCTCATTTGCAAAACTTAAATAGCGTTAGGGCTGAAAGAATGATCTGACATGAGGCATGCTATTCTCAAGGGGATGGATGTCTTAAAAACCCCAGTTGGAGACCATTGTCATAGTCACCAGCATGTCCTAGCTATCCAAAGGCAGAAGGATGCGCCTAGTTGGAGCTGCGAATGGCAGGGTTTCTGCATAAAAAGATTTTTATGCTCATCACCAGAAGAGGACATGATTCAAGACTGTGGACTAAATGTCAACAGCCAGACTGTGACAGGTGAAACACCTAAGGCCGCAGTTGTATAAGCCATAATCTGCTTACATGAATATTCACACAGCATTTGGCAGTCCTATGCAGAGAAGGCATCGATAAGCATGGATACATGTGCTGGCAAACACCCCGTGTTCTTAAGATATAAATCCCCTTTCTATTTCCTCCTTCCCTTGTGTTTGCAGAGGACTACAACCTGTGTAGGAATACTTTGTTCAGTTGCTCAGGTGTTCTAATTTTCTATTAAATTTTCTGCTCTTTAGCCCTCTCATAATCTCAGACTTAGCTGGGTCGCTGGTGAGTAAATCAGTGCACAGTCTAACACGAAGTGCTTGAGAGTGGGTAATGTCTGAGGCTACATGTTTTGCAACAAGGTATGGAACAGACTGGTAAGTGTGACAGTGACACAGAGGGAACTGCTCTTCCCTCTATGTTACCTTTTTCCCCTTCATGGTCCGGGGATTTGAGACTCAACTCTGCTCCCACCTGGCTGTATAGCCTCAGCTCAAACTGCTGGTGAAGCTGCTGACCTGTGGCAAAGACCTCTGCAAATGTCTGCAGAAAATAAGAAATAAGGATAACAAAGTTAAAATTACAAGCAGAGGATCAAGGAGGCTCAAGAATTTGAGAGGAAGGATACTGGCATGAAGAGAAACTTCTGATGAAAGAAATGGGGGGCTGGTTGCCAGGTTATTGGGAGTCCTTGGTATTGATGGAGCTGGTTGGAAGATGTTTGGTTTGTAATGCCAAGGGTTTGCTCCAGAGAGCCACAGCAGTGAGTGCTTTTCCCCTGATGTTGCCTGCTGGGCCAACAAAGGCTCCTTGGATGCCTTATGAGAGGTGCTGAATGTAGCTCTGTATTGTAGCTCACAAAATCATATTTTTGTGTGTGCCAGTCAGTAAATACTTGTGTGTACTTGTAAAATAGTTCATATGCTATTTGCAGAACCTCTTTGCACCTGACTACAGACACCTGAACAAAAGGACCCAAAAGAGGGTTGACAGCAGGACCTTCTCTACAAAATGTCATCCCCTGAGCCATTTCAGCACTGCCAGACTGTACATGAAGCCACCAGTGTACATGGAGGAGGTTCCCACACAGGCATTGGGGTTTACCTGCCACAGAAAGTTTAGAGTCCCTACCTGGTGGACTTAGATAAGAGCTATAACTTTTGCACTAGATATTGTGTGCCTTGCTTGTTCTGATTTATTAACAATGTATAAGATGATCCAATATTTGGCCACTGCCTTTAAATCATAGGATTTTCCATTCTAAATGACAACCTTTGTATTTTATTAGTGTGGCTTAGTCTTTAATAAGCCTTTACTATGTCTATACATATTACCAGCACTCTAAGAACAAGCTTTTGTACCTGTTATAAATAATCTTAGCGGCAGCATGACCACATCCACTGGCATACCTGAGAATATGAGGCTGCTGCCCCAGCTCTCCACAAGCACACACAGTGGAGGAGGCAACTGTACGGCTGTCGCGTGGAGAGGGGAAGGAGTGGGCATCCATGCAGATGGGGGTGAGGCAGCCTCCTGAATTCAACAGCTTCTGCTGAGACTGAATCTGTGTAAGCCACGTGAAGGCATTTAGCTCCTCTTTCTCAATTTCCTCATTCCTGCAAGGGAAGTTTTAGTTCCTCCTTCCCTGCAGAGACACAAAAATTAATCTATTAATGTCTGTAAAACACCAAAGAGAGAAGCACTTTGTAGATGCCATGGTTGATTATTGCTACTCAGCCTTTCAAAGGAGCATCAAACTATGTCTAGCCTTTGAGCTCAGCTGGATCTTTGGGGTGAAACAGAGAACTGTACCTTGAGAGCTCAGGAGCTGATGCTTGACAGCATCTGTAAGCAGAGCAGGCCAGTGTTTGCTGTGTGCCCTGAGCTGGGTTTGCCTTACTGCCAATTCTTTTTGCTTTAGCTGGGAATATGTTATTATATGTTAGTATTATTATCAAGAGTTAAAGTGGCTGGTTGATATTACCAATTTGTTCCTGATTTCTATGGATTGCTCCTTGTTGTCCCTTAACTCAAATATCAGATGTCTGAATGCTAGTTTTGAAGCCACCGGCAGCAATGCATTACAAGTAGGGACTCCCAGAAGACACTTGTTTGCAGAAGTCTCTGCCAGGACCGTGGCCAAACTTGACTGGCAGTTTGGCCCATCTGAGCAAGGACTGGGGAAGGACATGTTGCTATCCAAGGAAAGGACAAGAAATTATGAATGTGTGCTGAGCAAATTCCCGCAGTGATGCTGCGTCATCCCCTGGCAGTGACAAAGGGCGGCAGATATCTTCATCTACCCACAAGACATTAAAATAATTTCTGGAAGCTTATTACAGTAATCATTTCCTCTGCCTGCCTTGTACGATATTACATCATGAAGCAATTTTCTCATTTTCAGGCCTCAGAGCCTGGAACACAGCCCTGGATTGTACTGGAGAGGGTTGTTCTGCATTTTGTGGGTCTGTGCCGCCTGTGATGTGGATAATTTCACCTAAGGCTTGCTCTGCTGGAACCACCCCAGTGAAAGCCGTTAAGGTCCAGGAACTGGGTAGCTTGAGATAAAAATAGTGTGAGTTTTGTCCCTGCCTAGTAATTGTTTTCTTTTGCAATTAAATGAGCCTAGAAAGTAAGAGAATGAATTGCTAGTTGAATGGCACTACCAGGATTCTCAAATCATGAACGTTGTGACTCAAAGGGTCCCAAAGAACCTTTGTGGGCAGAACAAGTCATAATTTAACTGTGATGGTGCCAGTACTGCTAATGGGCTCCTTCACAGAAGGAGAGGATGACAAAGTTGAATGGGACTGCATGGTCTGAAAGTCACCTAATTCCATGCAACACTCCAGAAAGTTTCCAAGTAGCAGGAGAAACAGAATACATATCCTTGGAAACATGCAGCAATCCAAAGCCTCCAGGAAAACCCAGAGTTTGTCCACAGACAGAAAAGCAAAGGCTGATGCTGTCTGCAATTCTACAACCTTCAGTCTTGCAATAACTGCAATCCTGGCCAGAGTCCTCATGTCCCTTGAGACTGTGTTTCTGCAGGGCATGGGCTATCTGCTCCTTGCCAAAAGTTCAATTTAATGTCTCTGGCCATGAAGGATCATGTGGCTTATCACAAACTAATGCAACAGACTCAGCTCCTTGCATTCCCACAAATAGTGCTGTCAAGGTGGGGCGGTCTCTCTCAGACACACATCAGAAGAGGTTCCTGACAACTTGGAGCATGCTTCCCTGCTCCAGCAGCAGTCCCCAGTCTCCAGCCAGCTGCTTCTCTGCCTCTGGTTCTGCTCTTTTTGACCCCAAAAGTCTGCAGGAGAGGGTGCCACTCCTGCATGCCCCAGTTCAGGATTGCATGATGAGTAGGAAACACAAGTGTATACCACATGTCTTGCTGCTTTCTCTCTCCTCTGCCAACGCTTACAGCAATGTGAAGGTTAATAATTTATTTTCTTCCCTGAGCTGATTGTTTTCTCCTTCAGCGCTCCCTGTCCCAAACTTGGCAATGCAGACAAAGTTAAACATGTATGTGGGTTAAGTCCTTTCAATTCACTGCAGAAGGAAAGGACCTATGCCACTGAACAAACTGCCTCCTAGTCAGGAGCCATCTTTGTGGCACTCAACTTCATCCCAGCTGCATTAAGCACCTGCGTTAACAAAAGCAGGGCTGTAGCCACCCAGTACTCACTGTATAAAGGACAGTTGTCCCTGGAGAGGATCTGGGTCTCAGCTGAGCTACTTGGCTGTGGAAGCACTTGTCTTATGCCTGTTATCGGTGGGCTGCAATGTATTCGGCGGGGGCCATAGCTGCCTGAAGTTAGGTGGCAAGTCCAGGTCTTTTGCTCCACATGCATCAAGAGATACGCCTAAAACACACCTATGAAAGGGACTGCATTGTTTGAGGCTGGTTTTAAAGAGGCCATGGCTTCTCTGTAAAATTAGCAAATAGACATATTTCTTTTTGAAAATCTTACTCTAGGAGCAGGTGATTTCACAAATCAAGATACCGTGTCGCAGTGTTCTCTTCAGCTGAAACCACTTGAGGAAGAACTTTCCTAAGACTCAATATGGAAAATCAGTGGGTTTAGATAAAAACTGTAAGTAAAAACTGCACGGTTAATGCTAGCAAAATGAACGCTGGAGGAGTGGTTTTGATTATAATCTTTATGTGGGGCTGAGGGAAAATGCCTAAGCTAGTGTCTACCACATGAAATTTTTAAACTTGCCTGTGAAAATTTCCTAATTCTTCATTTATACGTATACTTGATTAAGAAGTCTGAATGCCAGAAATTACCGGAATTACACCTCTAATGTTGTTACATAAGATGGCATACTATCCTACAGGTTCACCAAAGACAAATTAGTTTCTTTGGACTTCATTTTTTTGGTCTTTTTCAACATCATTCTGGATACTTTGCTGTAAGAGTCAAAAACCTGAGCACTTTGTATTGTTATCACTGTAACTGAGCAAAATGCACCACTCATGATTCACCTTTAGTTTATTAGCAAACATAACACTATTTTGAATTTGGCTAATTTCGAAGTCAAATAAAAATGCTTCATATTTACATCTGTTCAACTTCCACCAATTTGATACCAGTCTAGTGTTACTTCAGACTATTTCTGGGTTTGTGCTGTGGTTTTTTTTACCATTGACAATCATCTACTTTTTGTCTACTTTGGAAATTTAACAGAGCTCTCCTGTTTTGATGTTGATACGTTATCTGACTCTGCATCACACCATCTGCTCTCTTAGACAAAAAAATATCTTTGTTTACTTTTCTAGAAGTGTTTTCAACTTCTAGAATGTATTACCAGATGACCTCCCTGACCTTTTCTAGCACTCTAAATAATTTGTCAATATAATGAAAGAATACATTTCCTCTATGATTTATTACTTGCTGTACTCATTTTAATTGATGAAGCAGAGTGGATCTCTACATCTAGATTGAAGTTTTGCAGCCTTTACTGATTTAAAACATAATGTAGATAGTGTGGGACAAGGCCATGTTTTAAGTGATTTGCCAGATGGCTACATGCACTGGGATATAATTTAGATGAGTCCTCTGCTACTACATTCCTTCATGTATGTGTTTTATGAAAGATATTTTGTACATTATCAGTGAATAAAATAATGAGGAAACTTTCAATCAGATCAGTGTTTAGTGTTGGCACAGATCGATTCTTTTTTTTCTTTTGCTCCACCAGGTAATGATTTTATAATCCTGTCAGATACATACCAAATCACTGCTTAGTGACAAGTCAACTTGGCTTGCTTATGCAAATGCGTTTAAAACTCCTTAGGTCTGGAAAGAAGCTGTGAGATCTTAGACAAGCAAGGTCTTTGGTGTGTTTTTTCCAGACATATTCCAGAAGGTGCACAGACATGCAAAGCTGGAAAAAAGAACACTTGAAGAACAAGTGTCCTGGTTTTAGCTGGGGTGGAGTTAACTTTTTTTTCTAGCAGCTGATGTAGTGCTGTGTTTTGGATTTGAGATGGGAAATACTGTTGATAGCACACTGGTGGGTTTGGTTGTTGCTAAGCTCTTAAGGTCTTTTCTGCTCCTCACACTGTCCCACCAGCGAGTGGGCTGGGAGTGCACAAAAAGTTAGGAGGAGACACAACTGGGACAGCTGACCCCAACTGACCACAGGGCTATCTCATACCATATGAAGTCATGCTGAGTATGTGAAGCCGGGGGAGAAGAAGCAAGGAGGGAGATGTTTGGAGTTATGGTGTTCATCTTCCCACATGACTGCTATGTGTGATGGAGCCCTGCTGAACCCCTGCCTGCCCATGGGAAGCAGTGAGTGCATTCCTCGTTTTGCTTTGCTTGTGTGTGCAGCTTTTGCTTTACCCATCAAACTGCCTTTATCTCAAGCCACGATTTTTTTCTTACTTTTACTTTTCTGATTCTCTCCCCCATCGCAACTGTGGGGAGTGAGTGAGCGGCTGCGGTTCTAGTGGCGGCTGGGGTTAAACCACAACAGCAAGACAATTTCCATTTCAGGCAGAGATTCAGGTAGGAGTCCATTTGGAGTCCAACTCCCAAGTTGTTTACCCTGTCTTCACCTCTAGTCAGAAGACGAAGAGGCAGGGTTTTGCTTTGGAGAACGATTATTGCCCTTCCCATCAAGGATGTGTGCAGGGGAAAGACACACAGCTATTTGTGACTGATGAGACTTATGGCTTGCTTCAAGCGATAACACTGCTTGCTCTGTGTGTGAGTAGCAGGATTTTGTTATACAGCAGTATTTTCCAGTTGTCTTATTCTGAGAGAAGCCCAACAACCACTTTGCCTGCTGGCTGCAGTGGGTTCAGCTGCCTGCAACCATCTCAGCAGGCAAGCTGAGACAGGAGGGAGCAACCTGTGCCCTGCGCTGCCCAGTCTTCACTGAGAGGGAGGTGCTGCTGCACTAGCAGCCTGCCATCTCAGTTCCTCACCCCAGCAACACACCAGTACCAGGTGCCACTGACCTCAGGAGCCACCGGGGGATCAATGCTGCCCCCTCCCCAGCCTCAGCTGGGAGTGAAACCTGATGCACTTCCAGCCTTTAATCTGGTTGCACACTGTCGTCTCTCTACAGTCCAGGACTAATTTTGTGCCCATAGTAGAGCTTGATACTGACCAAAACTTGATGCTGGTTCCAGAACATGTTTACATACTCTATCTGCCATATTCTTACATCTCCTTGAGCACAAAATTGGTCCTCAAAAGATCTATTTTACTGCAGGTAGAATTGCAAATTTGCTTTTTTCTCTAGGACTAGGGACACATGAAAGTGCTGCTTTGTGGCTCAGTTTCCCAAATCATATTTACCCATTCAGATCTGTCTAGAGTACAAGTTATTCATAGCAGAATAAGTCTCTTAAAAAACTATTGAATGCAGTCACAGACAATAAAACACCAGTCTTATTTAAAGGGCTGTTATGCTAGTTCTAATACCAGTAATACCTTCCATCTTCTGATATGGAAATATTAGTTATGAGGTCCTTAGTACAGCCTTTCCCTTGTGGCCCCGAAAGGGATGGTGACAGTAATGAATGGGAAAGGTGGGGTAGCCCACACTGTGCAAAAGAAAGCAGATGAAAAACATCTGAGTGCTTCTCTACCCCCAGGAAGGATGCAACCTGAGATAGGACCATGTGTGTGCTGATTTAGAATAACATTTCCTTCCTATGTTAGTCTCTATGAAAATGCAAACAGGTGTTAGAAAGCTAGTGTTACATTCTGACAAAATATATTTAAACAGGCCCGGGCTTGCCCCAGCTCGGGGGTGGTGGAAGGAGCCAGGAGAGATGGAAAATAATAAGCAAGCTCCTCCTAGAGGCATTCTGCAGCTCGCCCAGGTTTTAGGGATCAACGTTCTTCCCTTGATTTGCTCCTCTCCCCTCCACCCCCTGGATAACACTACAGGTTGGCAGTGGTCGCAGGGAACGGAGTGAGACTTTGGGCTATGTCAAGAGCTGGAAGTGTGCCCGCTGCCGAAGCAGAGGCAACCGGCTCCTGCTGGGGCTGTCAGCCTTCCCCTGCTGCCAAGAAAAGGTGCCAGGGAATAATCCCTCCAGTCCGTTTACCTGCCCCAGGGCTGAATCCTGGAGTGGGTGATGTGTCTGAGCAAGAGAGCTGTGGAGTGCGTTTCACAAGGCTCTTGCATCAGCCATCAGGAGGAACGGGGAGGGGAGGAGAAGCAGCTCTTTGGGCTTGCCCCTCCATGCACACAGCAACTGAGGAGCAAACGAGGAGAGGCAGCGGCGCGGCAGATGTTTGGGTTGGCAGCCTGCCCTTGCCTAGCGTCAGGGTGGCACCTTCGTGCTCATCAGGGAACAGACGTGTGTGGCTCCAGACACGTCAGGTGTGCGTGTTTGTCAGGAACACATGCTGGGATAAAAGGAATATAACCCACCTGCCTGCTTTCCTAAGCCTTATTCATGTAATATAACAATATACAGCCCTACACATAAGATAAATGGCCAATATTTAGCTTGTAATTATCATTTTGAATTCTTTTGCCTTCCCTTGCAAGGTGGTCAGCTCTCAGAGCCACAACAAGGGGATAGGGATTCAGCCCACTGGCTTCTGGTCTTTATCCACACAAAACCTAGGTGGACCCAGCACCACAAACCTTTCCACACATCACATGAAATTATTCAACCCAGTAACTGCCTGCATCCATGAATTCTATTAGTGGGGGTTAACTGTTTGTAAAATGGGAAAAATATGTTGTCTTTTGCAAAAGAGCTGCAGCCCATCACTTCGCTATTCTATACCTTAACCACTTGCAGTATTCAGTGTTGCTTACAAATACCACCTTATGAAAAGTCTTTTTCCCCTTGCAAATTTGCATTGAGGTATTTTGGGAAAGGAAGGAACAGCATTATGTCCCCAGAACTATGGGAATATTCAGTCCTTTCCCGAGGACTGAAAGTGGTGAACATCATATCTGCTAATGGGCTTAATACAGTTCTGCATTTACATTATTTAACTGAGAACATAGTTTAGCTTTGTTATTTTATTATAAAAACTGATTGGAGTCCTGGATGAATGCCTGAACACTCAAGCTGATTTTCCTCTAATTATCTGGGGGTGGGTGGAGGGGGGAAGGTGAGAAGGGTAGTGCTTTAATCATTTGATTTTTTTACTCTAATTGAAACTTTTTTCCTTGTGAGCAGAGAGAGAACAGGTGCCTAATTAGAGTGCATGATAATTCTCACACAGATATAATTAAGCAGGAAGATCAATGAAAATCTCTCCTTCTGGACTGCAGCCATTTTAGAATCATAGAATGGTTCAGGTTGGATTCCTAGGGATCATCTAGTTCCCTGTCATGGGCAGGCACTACTCCCACTAGACTAGGTTGCTCAAAGGCCCAGTCTTGTCTTGAACACTTCCAGGGATGGAGCATCTACAACTTCCCTGGGCAACCTCATCCAGTGCCTCATCACTCTCACAGTAAAGAATTTATTCCTAATATCTAATATAAATCTACCCTCTTTCAGTTTAAACCGCTACCCCTCATACTATTGCTCCACTCCCTGATAAAGACTCTCTCCCCATCTCTCCTGTAGGCCTCCTTTAGCTACCGGAAGGCTGCTATAATGTCTCCCCAGAGCCTTCTCTTCTCCAGGCTAAACAACCCCCACTATCTCAGCCTGTCCTCATAGGAGACATGCTCCATCATCTTCGTGGCCCTCCTCTGGACTTGCTCCAGCAGGTTCATGTCCTTCTTAGGGTGGGGGCCCAGAGCTGGACACAGTACTCCAGGTGGGATCTCACCAGAGCAGAGTAGAAGGGCACAAGCACCTCCCTTGACCTGCTGGCAACATTCTTTTGATGCAGTCAGGATGCAGTTGGCTTTCTGGACTGCAAGTGCACATTGCTGGATCTTTTTGAGCTTCTCATCCACCAACGTCCCCAAGTCCTTCTCCTCAGGGCTGCTCTCAATCCATTCTCCACCCAGCCTGTATTTGTGCTTGGGATTGTTGTGACCCAGCTGCAGGATGTTGCACTTGGCCTTGTTGACCATCATGAGATTCGCATGAGGTCCACCTCTCAAGCCTGTCCAGGTCCCTCTGGATGGTATCCCTTCCCTCCAGCATGTCGACTGCACCACACAGCTTGGTGTTGTCAGCGACTTGCTGAAGGTGCACTCTGTCCCACTGTCCATGCCGCTGACATAGACGTTAAACAGCACTGGTCCCAGTACTGGACCCTGAGGAATGCCACTCGTCACCGGTTTCCCTTGCACATTGAGCCATTGACCTCAACTCTTTGACTGTGGCCATCCAGCCAATTCCTTATCCACCAAGTGGTTCATCGGTTTAATCCATGTCTCATAGAAGGTCACCAGATTTGTCAGGCACTACTTACCCTTGGTGAAGCCATGTTGGCTGTTAGAGTTTCCGGGAGGGTCTCCTCCATGACATTGCTGGGCACAGAGGTGAGACTGGCTGGCCTGTGGTTCTCTGGCTCTCCCCTTTTTCCCTTTGTAAACACGGGGGTTATGTTTCCCCTTTTCCAGTCAGTGGCAACTTCACCAGACTGCCACGGCTTCTCAAGTACGATGGGTAGCGGCTTAGCAACTTCATCCACCAGTGCTCTCAGGGCCCGTGGATATGTCTCATTGTGCGTTGTCAGGTTCCTCAGATGGTCTTGAACCTGGTCGTCTTCAGTGAGTGGTTCCTCGTTCTCCCAGTCCCTGTCTTTGCCTTGGGCGCTGTGCTTCGAGTCGTTGCTGGTGAATTCTGGGGCAAAAAAGCCATTGATTACCTCAGTCTTCTCCACAATCCAGGTGACCAGGTCTACTTTTTCCTCCTAAAGAGGGCCCACATACCCAGAGAAGCTTTTCTTGTTTCTCTTGATGTGTCTGGCGAGGTTTAGTTCTATCTATTAGCTTTCCTAACCTGATCCCTAACTACTCTGTTTTGAGGATAGATGTTTAAGTATATAGAAATAAATCCTTTCCATGGGGGATACAGGATAGTGTTGTTTTGGGATAAAGGTTTTACTTGATTTATCTTTTTAGTGGCCACATTACTTATGAATGGTATTCATGAATGGCCATCATTTTAGAAGAAAAAAAGATTCTCACTGTTGCTGAAAAATTGCATGAGTACATACAGGAGATTTAATCTAAAAGTAAATTCTGTATGAAATTGTTGACCTTTCCAAAGTACTCTGGAACTTTTAAAGAAGTGTTTTACAGAAATTTTATTTTAAATGCATTCATGGAACTAGAGATGCCTTAAATGAGTCAGAGTGTTTGGTCATGTCCTGAGCAGATGCCTGGTGGCCGGTGAATCCGGCTACTCTGTATGTGCACGAGTAATGCAAAGGAGAAGTACAGAATATCATCCTTCAGTGATAAACTGAAAAAAACCAACCCAGTAAGAGCCCATTGCACTTTGATTTACTGAGCTGGACATCTCACTCAGAGGACTCAGCTAACAGGAAAAAATCACACAGGTAACCTCTCAAAGCAGCAGACCATTTAAATGTCCTTTCTTTTCAGTGTGCTCTGCATGGATCCTTCATTTTTGTACCCTCTGACAATCCTGAAATGAAAAGAAAGCTCAGTGAAGAAAGCATAGTGAAAGCAAATATAATATCAGACAATACTTGATCACAGGATTAACCTTATATTGGGCCGCACTGTCAGAGGTGAAGGTACCTGTTTTCACAGTCAAATTTCTGCTTTACCTACAACAGTGTATCCCGCGTGTGTCTTGGGTGACATAAGCGTAAATGCCTGGTTCACCAGCTGCCAAGTCCCTCCATTCCTAGTATATCTTCTGAAAGTATCTTCTATGGAAATTGTTATAGTACTCCTGATAATGGCACCAAAGTGTCTGAAAATGCACTTTGCCGTAATGATCCAGGTAATGAAAGCTGAATTACAGTGAAAATCCCAGAGAAGTGTTATGACGTCCTCTACTCATGGCAAATGTGTTCTTCTTGATTAATGCTTTTATAGTAAAATACCATGGTGATTAGGCCATTAATTTAAAAAGTCCTAAAGTAAAAACCCAGCTGACTTACTGATACTCTGTGGCATCATTTGTTAAAGTCATTTCTTCACTGAAAGACAACCACAGAAATGGCAGCAGGTCTCTTAAGCTAAAAACTTATAATTTCATTAATAAAAGAGAACATAACAGTGTACATCAGTTCCAACATTACATTATTACTGAAATTACTTTCTGTTATAAATAAGCTTGGCTTTGAATACAGTGCTGATATACTTAACATTCTTAAACAGCTCGTCAAATAATTCCTATTAGCTGCTGTCTGTATCTTTTTGCTTACCATTAATAATCTATTGGCAAGGAAAATAGGGAGAATTAATTTGTAAAATCTGAGATGTATATAATAAAGCATATACACAAACATTGTCAGCAACAACTCCCAATTTTGTTTCAGCTTGATTCCCTCCTGCTATACACATATTCAAGGAAAGTGGTGAATAAGCAGCCTAAAAGGCCTGGCCACTTGTCTACAAATGCTGTGGTAGTGGAGTATCTTTAAATATACAGATATTTTGTTATTAACCTTACAGATTGCTCATGATTTTATGTTTCCTTTAACTTTGCCAGCCTTTGTTATAGGGTAACATAATCAACTTGCTTATCCTTTGTAGGTTGTCTAGAAAACCCGAGGAGCTAGAAAGATCTTTAAAACATTTCTGAGGTAGTTGAAGATCTGATAGAAAAATAGAAGTCAGCACTATTTTCCCCTGTATCATTTTTATCCTCTGTGGGAGAAAGGCTCCTCTCTGGCTATTGTTCCCTCTGTTTTCTCTGTCTCCTCCACATCCACTGAGCAAAGAAGAACATGTGTCAAAGTGAATGAATTTCACCTGTCTGATAGTCCAGGCTAGGCAGTGAATAAACTCTGTATTGTCCCAAGTAAAGGGAGGCAAACAACTTTTAGTCATGTTTGTCCTCAGCTGCATTACTGCTCAGGCAAAGGCTGTGGAAATTTCACAGAGGAGATAATTACCTCTGCGTCTTCTCAGGCCAAGTTACCTTTGATACCACAAACAAACTCATAAGAGAAAGAAAAAGAAAGAAGGCCCTGGTAGTCTGTACTTCAAGACAAATGAAAGTCATGTTCTGCTGCTTGGCTTTTTAATGCTTCACCAAAATCCCTAAGGGGTATTCTACTTGCCCTTTTCATGTTTGCTTGCAGATCACAGCAACCAGAAAATGTGTGCATAATGAGAATGATCAAGGCTCATCTGAACATTAAGGCTGTTGTTACTGGTGAGTAACTGTGTAATACCACCTTTTGGCTGTGACTACGAGTGTTTCATGAATACTTGAAGAACTGAGTTGCGTTGTCAGCACAGAAAAAAAACAGTGCCTGCATTTGGTCCCTTCTGCTTTTCATTTCAATTATGGTTGGTAACTATTTGACTGAGAAAAGAGAGACGTGGAGAAGGAAATGTGAAGAAATTAATGTGTAGGTAATCACTGCTGTGAGGCAGTCCTTAAGGAGCACTGATCTTACTGCAGTTTTCTTAGCCAGGCGAGAGACTGTGAAATAATCTGTTTTAATGTTGGCATTTTCTTTTCAAGCTGGATCAGAAGCTGTGGAAATGATTCACTTTGACAAGAGTATGAAAAACTTGCTTGCTGTCTTTGCGCTGATGCCAGTTGTTCTGTGAGTTCAGTTGGACTCCTGTAGAGCAAAGTGAAGGAAACACGCTCTGTTTTTCCCTAATGAATCCTATACGATCATTTTAGTCCCTGCTTAAGGTGCTTCTGTCTTCTGGGAAAGGAGGTAGTTTGCTTCCTCTTTTTTTCTACCTCCACTTGTAAGAACATAATGAAAATATGCTCCTCTTGAGGAGAAATCTGAAAAATTAAGCCACTGTAAAGATTCAGGTGGAGCATTTCAGCTGTAGCCCCGAGGAAGCAGCTCTTAGAAACTACAGAGACGAATCCTGATCAATAAAGAGGGTTTCTTTCCATCTATTTTCAGAGTTCCAGTTTGGAGAATTAACTTCTGAAAGTTAAGGAGAATTTGGGAACTAAAATGTAGTACTAAAAGGACATTTTTTTGTGCCTAATACTATCTAGTTTTATCTTTGTAAAGATTTTCCAGATTCACAGGTTTTATAATCTTATACACGCAGAGAAAATGTGATGTAGCTTCACAAATAATGGCCCAGAGAAGCTGGGGTCCTGCTCTGACCTGTGACTTGCTGGCTCTCGGTTATGCAGTGTAAAGTTGACTGTGACCCCAAGGATGCATTGCCTTGCCTCCTGAGGACAGTCAGTTAGGTCCCTCATTTCTCCTACAGGATTTCCACTTACGATTCTCACTTTTCTGGGCAGAGCACCCTGGAAGTTGTGGTTATCCTGATGGTGAACGTGGTCACTCCCAGGACTGTAGCAGCTGTTACGGATTGGAAAATATCTTTGAACCCTGTCTAAAGGACAGGAAACAGAAAAATGACCTTCCACTGCTGCCTACTTCTAAGAACGAAGAAGAGAAGAAAAGGCCACATGGTTCAGAGCTGGACATGTGAAGTTATTGCAAGTTATCTTCTCCTCTGCTACAACCAGCACGTCCCCTTCCACAGCCCACAGCAACCAGCTCACGTCTGCACTCTTTCCGCAACTGACCTCCTTGACCATCGCCAGCCCTCATCCCTCTCATCCGACTTCTTCTTCATTTCTGGCAATGCCATCCCCAGGTAACCTTGCTGTTTCCAGGAGGAGATATAGTGTAATGCATTTTTAAATTTTTTGGATGAGTGCAGGAGAAATGTGTAGTTAATGAACCCTGAGTGTGAAAAAGAATAGTTGATTTGGATCAAACTTGATCACTGGGAAGTTGATGAGTTTGCAGGGAGAACTGCAGTCAAAACACTTGTAGATATGTTAGATGAAACAGAATTTCATGAAGGGAAACTGGAATTTGACATTTCAGTCATATTTTGTTAGAACTCTTTATGCAGTTAGATGCATGTCAGAGCACTACTTTAATGTGTGCTGGGTTGTCACCTGTGTCCACATAGAGCTCTGTCACAGTCAGGGAAGCTGATAATGGCCTCTAGAAATACTCGAAGAGTTAAGTTCCAGTACATGTTTCTTAAGATAAAAGCGAGATAAAAGCATGCTGACAACAATGGGAACTAGGCCAATAACTCATTTGATGATTTCCTGCCCTGCACACATGAAATACACATGGAGGAATCAGCAAGCAGAAGGAAAGACCAACACTGGAAGGTACGTTCAGCATGGCTATCATATTTTATTTACAGGATGATTACTAAAACCATTTGGAAACATTCCTTCTTGGAAAACAGCAGACCAGGAAAGGGTCTTGTCATTGAAAAGAAACTGTGAACTCTTGGGTGCAAGCAACCAAATATGCAACTCGCACTCATACCCACACTTAACTATTTAGGTTGCCTCCCCTCTGCCAGAACAGTTAACAAGCTACTAGCATAAGCAGCCAGCCTCAGCTGATTATCTATTTAAAAGCGCGGCAATGAATAGCATAAAATTTAACATCATGATGTAGGGTGGTGCTTTGACCCAGTCACCAAAATACCGTAAATTACCAGGACCATTTCATTGCAGTTGCAGAATCACTAATGGCACATTTGGTAACAAAATAACTGGCACTTTATTGATAAAAAGCATTTTTTAAATCAATAAATGTACTTATATACACTGGCTACTATGCACAGCTATTAAAAATATCGACTAACGTCACAATACAATGGTTTGAAAATGATCAGTAAGCTGACTGAGCTATTTTAATCAACAAAAAGCTGATGAATGAAAATCATTAGCCCTGGCTTCTGAAGGAGTAGGAGTTTAAATGATCACTTTTTCAGTCACTTGCATTCTGATGCCTTGAGATTGGACTCAAGAAAATTTGATAGGGATAGATTTCTCAAAAATAGCTGAGTGTATAGAAGTCTTGTGGGAAATTGAAAATTGGCTGTAGGAGACATTTTCAACTGGATTCTCCACTAACAGCAGAGAAAAAGTGAAGTTTAATCACTGCCTTTTTGGCTGGATGGCCATTAGCTGTCGTCATGTAAGTAATCTGGAACTATGTTGTCTCATTTCGACAGTATGGGGAGTGAAGGAGGTTTTCCAGGAATACAGAGAGAATCTGAAAGCAGTTCTGGGCAAAGGGTAGAGGGAAAGAGAGCTAATTACTGTGGCGACGTGACTGCAGAGGACATGACTCCATAGGACAAAAGCCCATACAAAATTAGGCTTATTTTCTTTTTCTATGGAACTTCTTTTAAAAGCAAGGCAACAGGTATTAGAAGCAAAATAACAGTTCATCAGATGGTGCTCCAGTTGTAAGGCACTATGTATATTTTGAACTTGGAAGGTCTGTTAGCTTTTAGACTTTACTAGCACAGGCTTTTCTCGCATTGTTATGTGTGAGCAGAAGTGGTATTACTATCTCATGATGTTGTACTGCCAAGTGCTAACCTTTCCAAGACTAGGAGATGCAATTTTAGGGAAGACAAAACGCTCCTGAAAGCTGGTCATGTGCCTTTAAGAAAAAAAAAAAAAAGTATTTCGGTACACTTATCCAGCTGAAGGGCATAATTAACCTTGAATATAGGTGATCAAAGGCAAGATATCTCTTGTGGCACTGGTGTTCTGCTTTCCTCAGAGGACTGGGAGCTGGAGATCCAGCCTCCCAGATCTTTGGAAAAAAGACCCAGCTGTAGCCTACAGTCACTGCTGACTGCGCTTGCTCTCAGGGAAGACTGGAAGCCTAAACAGCCTTCTGAAACAACCTGAACATTGTTACGTGAATGACTGTTATGTCAATAATTGAGGGGAGAAGCTTGGAGGCTTAAGCTCCCGCTTCTCCCAAAAAATTCACAACCTCTGCCTCTGTCTTGTGAAGGGCTCAACCTTCCTACTGCCAAGAATTCTGCGTAAGATTTGAACATCCTGGCATTCTTTTCTGTTAATTTTACAGGATTTTAAAATGGCTTGACCACTTCCAACACACAGACAACCTTCTGTATGTGTATGTGGGCTACTTTGCTACAAAGCTGTAGCCCACTTATTGAGTGTGGCTAGCACTTAATGATTCTGGCTGGGGAACCTGGCAGCAAAGAGCTGCTCAGATCTAGATGTTCTTTATTTTTGTCAGTTTCATGATGCTCTTGTCATGAAATATCCAATTGTTTTTACTCATGATTCTAAGATTTTTCTTTCAGCTTCACTTTCCTGGGCTGACCTAGATGGTCTAGCACATGGATTTAGCTTTGAAGAAGGCTTGAATTTGAGTTTTAAGGCTAGCCCTTAAGCTGTATCTTCAGAGTGACTAGAAACAAGTGGGAAGTTCAGATCCAGTGAAATTTACCAAAGCTACACAAATACATTTTCTCTTTTATGTCAGGATTAAATGCTAAAGCCTAATTTTTAAGGAGATGATTTCCAGAATAGAAATGGTGATGTCAGTGCTAAGATGAGATGTGAGGAAATTCAGGACTAAGTTGTGTTCAAACCAGGCCTTTGAAAATGTTGTGAGCTGGAATCTCAAAGTGTATCCATACAGTATATTGACCTGTCTTCAGTGATTATCCCAGCCTTTTGTATTCACTTTCATAGCATGATTCACAAAACTGAGCTCTCTGTCTTTGGTGTTTCTATGACAGAAATTCGAGTCTGTCCTACTGATTTTAGAAAGTGCTGTCCACTCTGGTTCTTCAGCCAGAACACCCAAAGCACTTAAAATCCCTTAGTCTCTTTGCTGTAAATGACACCCACTTGCTTGCCAGCTCTGCCCTGTGAAACTCAGGCATGTAAAACACAAAATAAGAGATATGAAATAACCTCACCTAACTCCACTCTTTCTTTTTAGGCAGTCAGCACCTGGGACTTTCAGACATTGTGTCACTAAAAAAGTGTAAGAAATGTTCCATCCCAGAAGGCTAACTCTTTTTGGCAGCACTTACCAAAGAACAACAGAACTCCCCTCGTGTCTCACCCTTGTATTTCTTCACCTTGTGTGTGCTTTGTATCTTTAGAAAACGCAGTATCTCCTAAACTTTTAAATTACAAATGACCTTATTCCTTTTAATGGGGTCATTAAGAACTCTAATGTTCCAGGTATAAACTCCTGCTACTACTGTGCACCTTAATTTACTATTCATATGTGAATCCCTTTGGGTTCCCAATTACTATCCAGCAAGAGCCACTGGCTCCTGAAATTATTCCCACAGGACTGACTTTGTAAAGGACACTGAAGTTTACATCTTAGTTCCCTAATTAAAGACACAACGCTCGATAAACCTTGAACAACTAGTAATTGGAAGCTAACAGTTAGTCTCACCAAATCCCTGTTGACACAGGTTTTGTTGCGCAATAACTGACCACAAGTGGGTCATATGAGGAGTGCAGAATGAATATTGAGGTCACACGCTAGTGAAACTGAACCAGTGGGAATCAACTGAAAAATGTCCCTGCTATAGATGTTGCCTTAACATACACAGTTTGTTGCGACTCAGTGCACAACATCTGAAACACCACAGGTGCTGCAATTCCAGCTACCGGCTGGGGCATAAAATAGCAGGTGAGATTGGTGGGGGGAGGAGGAATGGGTTTCAAAGAACTTGTCACCCTGTTCTCTTCTCTTCTCTGCAAGTGCAACTTAGCCATAAAACAGTTCGTGCCAATTTAATCAAAGTCTTGGCCTTGATGGTATTCCAAGAGCAGAAAGTTCTTTGTTGCCTTTTTTTTTTCTCCCTTCAGATTCAAGCCCTTTAAAGCAACTAAAAGCATAACCAGGATTATAATTTATTTGACTGTAGCAATATCCCTTTTCAGCAAGTGCAAAGCAAAACATTTTTATCACAATAACCTTCACTCTGACCTGCATTTAATACTGTTCCCTCATCAAAGTACAAGTGTGGGTCTCTTTGAAAAGACGACACGTAACTTCACAGATGTTCCAACTAATATGGTATAAATACTGCAAGATTACTGGTAAGAATGACTGCAGGTGAAAAGCAATATTGAACAAGGGTCTGAGTTAAGGCTATTGTGCTTCAATGAAACACACTTTTCATTATGTCAAGTAGGAAAAAAGTTTATGTGGAATTATATCAGAACTGCTATCCTACTTCTACTACTTTGAGCAACAGCTTTCATAAATTAATCAACATTTAAGTGTCAAGTGAAAAGAATGGTAATTTTAAATAATCTGTAATTTCAACACTCCACCTATTTTGCATCAATCCCTTTACCTCCGGTTGTTAGGTTTGTCACAGTAAAAATACAACATAAGCAGTGCTGTGCTGTCTCAAATGAAGGGTGCATCAAGCCCAGCATCCCATCTGCAGCATTTGCCATTAGCAGATGTCCAGGAAAACATAAGAACAAAACAACCATATTCCCCTGCCATGTCCCCAGGACTCTCTCATCCTCCACCTATTTTCTGCACAGGCAATTTCCTGACCCTGTTGTGATTTGCTGAGTAACCTACTGTCTTCCAAACATTAATCCCATCTTCCTCTGGTGGGATACAAACATTCTTGCATCCTTTGGGAAGGAGGTTCACAGATCTGCTGCCTACTGAGCAATAAAACATCTTTTTTCATTTGATTTGATTTCATTTCATTTGATTTAAACTTAATTCCTCTGATAGTCTGTAGTTTTTGTGCTGAAATAATGTTGTCTGAGTTCCAAGGGAGTCGAGAAATGTGTTTTGCAAGGGCCTGACATGACATTTCCTGGCTCTTGTACAAGATCACGTATCCCTTTTAGGTGTGTGTCCTAGCTGGTGGCCTGTTACGCATGCACAGCACCACTATGCCTGGTACAAAAGCTTACACCAGGGTGGCAGAAAATAAGGCAAACACAAAACCTCCCCCTGTGACACTTGCTCCATCTAGCACTCCACCAGTTCCAGCTACTGGTCGATTTCAGATGTTCATTCCTCTGGGCCTGGGACAGGCAGGACTGCAGTGCGTTGGCATCATCCTCCCCTGACACCAGAAGAAATGCACGTCCACTGAGTAGGGGTCTGCCCTTAGGTGGATTAGTTCTCTTGGTTCAATCTTAAATGCTTTTATAAGATGCCAGAGCTGACTTCTTCAGCACCTATTTGCTATGGAGAGGAGTACAACATTATAGTAAGCAAAAAGACTAAAATGCTTTTATTCCTTAAAGCCCAGACCGAGGCTCTTCAATGAAATTCAAAGGCAGAATGACATACAGAAATGAAAACACTACATCTCCAGATGGCAGTAAAGTTCATTCAATTTGAGCACCTGAGGCACAAAATGAAAAAGCAAAGACAGATATATGAAAAGATCACTGCAATTCTCTCTTTGTTTCAGAGAGGCTGTTCATTAAAAAGTGAAACCATACGTCTTCAATAACAAAAATAGAAAAATAGTCACAAGCATGACATGAGCCAAATAAGGAGTAAACGGAAGAGAAGCGTGCCAAAAGATCTGCTTTACTTTGTGTCTAACTTGCAGCAGGATCAATTGAAAGAACAGTGAGAGGAACATCACAGCAGACCCTTGGCTGTGCTGGGTGACAGCAGACACTGACATCAGCACATCCACTGTCTTTTTGCCCCTTACCTTTTTTCCCTATCTATTCTTAGTAGGTTGAAATCATGTTTTATCTGTAGTGCAGGAGAACAGAGCTGGCTTCCTCCACTGTGCCAAGCCCTGTATATGCAGAGGTGTGCTGTCCCACCTCTGTAGAGCTTCAACTATAAACACCAGAGGTGACAGCAAACAAATACAAGGTCAGTAAGTAGTGTGTGCAATACGTAAGGACTTTTTCCTTTGTGTCTCCCAAGCATTGAGCTCTTTGACAGGAGCACCAATACTGCTAACTATTCACGTGCACAGGAAGTTATTGTGTAATACTGGAAAAAGATGAAGAGAAAACTTTTATAGGTTGTAACCGAACTAGGTCTTAGGTCCAGAGGTCCAAGGAGGTCCGGAAAGTCCTGTCTTGTTTGGTGAAGTTGCATTACTAGACAAACCCGAGTCTGGTCAGCTCCCCAGACAGAAAACAGCAGGACAAAACACAATTCTTCTTCTGGGCCCAGTGTGAATGCAGGTTCTCAAGTGGCCCAGCTGAACAAGCATGTCAGGATGCTTGTAGACTCCAGCCACTGCACACTGAAATAGTCTGACCCTTGCTGAAAACACAAAACACAAACACAATTTCCTGCTGCTAGGGACTGACAAGGAGTTACCTATCTGCTGGCCACCCAATACAGCAAATAACGCAACTTTTGCTGTTAAAAGGAGAAGAAATCTATTACCTGGGTGTCCTGCCAAATGAACACTTTGGATTTGACTGACTGGAGTAAAGTTGGCTGTGCACGCTACTTTGCTGAGGGGCTGTGCAGTCTGAATAGTCTGCTGCGTTGTGCAGAGTCAAGGACATAACTGCACATGGTTTGACAACCAATCAGCAGTTCACCCTACTGGTGCTCTTCTGCAGCAGATGAGCACAGATCCCAGACAAGAGTTTGCTAACTGCCCACCAGCAATTGTTGAGTGATAACACGTGCAGTTCCCCACATGTTTATGCAGACACTCAGATTTATCTGACAGTTTTATACCCAGAAGCATGATACACAGTAATTAAATTTAAAAATGTTTTGACAGGCAAAACAAATGGCTATATAAATTAAAAAGCTGTAAAAAGCAACGGTATCCAAAAATAAAGATCTATAGATAAATGAGAATGTCGCAACAGAGAACATTTTAATACAAGTGTGTTAATGTAAAGCGTCTCTTAAATATAGGCTCAGGTTCTGTCTGGGAGAAGAGTAATTTTCAGAACTATAGCCAAGGGAAGCTGAGAGGGATTAAAGAGAAAAAAAATCTCCTTGCTGAACAGGAAAGGGAAAGAAAGGACAGGCCCTTACAGTTGGAGATAAAACTCCCAGAGAGGTGATGGAGTGGGAAGAAGTGCTGCTGCTCAGAGTTTTCTCCCCGGTGTATTGTCAAGGAGTGAGTGTTGCAGCAACAGGAGGGGGCTGGAGGGTGCCTCAGCCCTGCATCCTCTGCAGAGGGGAATAAGGACCAGTAAGGTCCCACCCTCCCCTACTATGGTCCTGTAGCCACACTCTGCTCTGTCTTGTTCTCTCAAAAACCATCCTGGCTCTGATTTTCAACTTGCACAGTTTTGCACCAAAGGGCAGGTGAGGGCAGTCTCCATCTAAAAAACCACCCAGAACACAATGACTAAGCTGCAAATCTCTGAGATAAATCTGTTCCCCCTTCCTTCCCTCAAGAGTTTGCAGCTACTTGCCTCACTGAGTGAGCAAGGGCCTGACCCTGAGCCCCTTAAGCAGACCCTGTGGCTCAGCAGTAACTCCGGAGCAGGTCTTGTCTGCTACTGGTTTACAGCCAACATCAGTCATGCTGCTTGGAGTCCTCATGACGCAACTGCCCCTCTGCCCTCTGATGTCAGCCTGGGAGCAATGATCTCTTCAAGGCAGAGAAGAGGTTTGGTAAAGGGAAAGCAGTGTTAACAGCTGTTTGAACGAGTATTTCTCCCATGGTAATATCTGCACTTTCTTCTGTTTCTGTCTCAACCATGGGACAGTAAGGGCTTGGGAGGACAAGTGGGTTCAGGAATGGCAGCCTAGACTTAATGTTACTCCCTGCTTTAGTGGGATTGAACATTGGGAAAACAACTTCCCACCAGTGCAGCTTTCTCTTCCCCAGATGTTTTTTCTGTTCTCAAAATTGCCATCACTCAATGGGCTCATCTCACTTCCACAAATCCTATTAGAGTTACCTGAGGTTTTGGGTGCACAGTTCTGTCCAATAACAAAGGTAAGGAGAAGGAAGATATAATAAAAACATGACTATACTCAGATTAGGGAGGAAAGTAGCTTTCTGTGGCACTTAAAACATCATCTGAGACATATTCACTATCCTTGCACCCAGCTATATGAAACCCATCCCCATTCCTTTCTCACACTCGCCAAGTTCACCAGGATAGACTGATCTGTCTCTGGTTTCCCCACACTACAGGTAGGTTCAGGAGGATGACTGGATTTACTCTAGTCACTAGTGAAAACAAAACCCACTGCAGACTATGGAGCCCAGAGCTGTTTGTGCTGAGCAGCAATGTAACTGAATAAACAACAGAGTGCAAAGTCTGACTTCCCTGGTTTAATCTCTCTAATCGGGTGGTTTTCGGAAAAGCACAGCTTTTGGGGAGCAAGGTAGGAGTGCCATGTGGCCGTTCCTGGAGAGGTACATTTGTGCAATCCTTGTAAGCACTTCTGTTCAAGGAATAGCTTGTATCTGTATTGGATCCACCAGGAGGGAGGGCAGGGTCTACCTGTCCCTTTTGGGAATGGCCAGAACAGAATGTCTCACCTGAACCCATATCCTGCTCCACACATACCACTGATCAAATGGCAGAGACCGTGCCTAAAGGCACCAGAGTGAAGAGGATGCCGCTACTTAATTTTACGCTACCTTTCTCCAAGAAAGTTTCAGTTATTTCTGAAAGCTTCTGTGATTCCTAAGAAGGAAAAATGCATAACTATCCAAGATTGTGCCATGTGGTGTTTTCTTTGGTACTGCCTTATAACAATGAAGACATGCTATTCAGTGGTAATGATTATTGTGGGACACTGTTTAATTATAGAGGACAGAGGATAAAGACAGACCTCACAGTTTTTCCTTGCACCCTGAAGAATAAAAATTGTTCTACTTTGCTCCCCAGCAATGCATCTCCCTAAATTACGGATCTGCAACTGAAATATCTGCCAGGTTTACATGTGTGCTCAAACCTGCCATTGGTTTTGTATGTTGAAATACTATGAAGTGGCTAAGAGAAATGTGGAAAAATCCTAGAGGAGAGTGCAAAAAAGCCTTTTAAAGGCTGGTTCTTGATTTTGACACGAAGACTTATGACCTGTATATGCAAGCCTGTTCTTACTGGTTCTTACCTGTCTGAACAGGATTGACCACTGCTTCTCACTATATCTGTGAAAAATTTCAGATGTACATACCACTGTGGTGTTTTTAAAAAGGTCCCCGTCATATATCTATTGTCTTTAATTTCAAAGTAAAACCACATGCAGTGCATGTGGTCTTTACCAACTAAGCTTGGATGCCACCAGATGACCAAGGAAAGGTTCAGACTAAACCACTGTTCAAATTATTTCAAGATTAAATTTCAAATGGAGCTGCATTAAAATGCATGATCCCCAGCTGCATAATGTTGTTCCAGAAATTACTCTTCCCATTTATGAAGTACTTCTATTTAGCAAAAGTGAAAAAAAATCACCCTAGTTTTTAATTCTCTAGGCAGGGATTGCTGAATATGCACACATCCCAGAAAGTGAGAGACTGGCATTTCAGGTTGTGTAAAGTTAATAATGCTGATTCGTTTGACATTAACAAATGTTTATTTATAAGCAACCCAAATGACTGAAAATAAAAAAGTGTTGAGTAGTAAAGTATGTGAAATAGACATATTGATAAATGAAATTAAATTAAACCTGCTACAATGAAAACATAAATCAGGGCTTTTTGTTAATGGTTGGGTGATTGCTTCTGTGTTGTTATGGAACATTTTCCTTTAACCTGACAAAATAGAGGGAAAAGGAATTCCATAAATCTGCCATCTGACTTTTTTTTTTTTAAAGTGCAGTTTTCTAAAGCATTTTAAATATATTTAAGAGTTTGACTTAAAGCATCAAGAAATTTCCAGAACAGATTCTGCATAATCCTTTTGGAAGGAGTAACTATTTGCATCACAGTAACCAGCAGAGAGGCTAACTTTAAGACAGACCTCTCAACAGAGCATTTGCCAAAGAATTAGCTTGCAGGTATCGGATGCCACAACTTTCAAAAGTCTGAACTCATGGAAACTGGCAAATCTCATGGGAACTGACAAAAAAAAAATGTGGGTGTTGTGTATTTCTAAAAACTGGGTCATTTCTATTTAACCGTAACCTCTGCGGAGGCTTTACCTGTAGCACATACATGCCGTGTTAAACCCTGAAACTCATGCCTATTGCAGACTGACTGCAAATTCTATTACATGTCTGTGAAACAGACACCTTATAACTTTGTTTTAGAGTTCAAAATCACTTCCTTTGAATCCATACAAACAGAGTGATTGCTTGGACCAGTCTTGGCCTACTCAGAAATGTAAGTTATGCCATTTGTGCCTTTTGCCTCATACTATCCCAGAGGCTGGACATGCTCACATCTGGAGTGTTAAATTAGACACAAGACTTTCTTGTGGGGAAAATTTTCCTCCTGGGCCACAAATGGAAAACAGTTTCTGCCATAGCTAGTACCTTTTCATTCTCCTCTCCTCTCCTCTCCTCTCCTCTCCTCTCCTCTCCCCTCCTCTCCC